>QRFJ01000013.1:775764-816588 GCA_006176705.1 Cocos nucifera
TGTACTACAAAAGTTTGCATTCTCTTTGAACATGTTGGCACAAGCATGATGACAATTAACAAATTACTTCATGTAATACCATTATTGGTTTCATCAGACGACGAAAAACCATGTCGACAATTTCTTTCCTCGACTTCTGCAATGGTAAGAGAAGAGATGACCAACTAGTTATAGTCTTCTTTTCTTCCGGAAAAAAAAAAATGTAGTAGGTATAATCTTCTGATGAGCAATTTGGTTTAGTTTACTCCATTAACGTCTAAACAGTTAGCTGGTGGAATCATGTTGGTAGTCAGCATTACTTAAACTGCAGTAGGATCTTTTATGGTTTGACTTTTATTCACCGAAACAATTAAATGAACGTAGTCTATTATATAAATTAATTAAAGAAAGATGACCATACTTTAGCCGCATGCATGAGCTTGTGAATAAATCATTGGTCAGACAAACTTAACTGTCTTGTAATTAATACATATATGAGACCATATTTTTATTATGTTTGAATAATCTAGAAGTAAGAATGTAATTGAAAATGTCATTAGCTCTAGTTATGGAACGTCTTTGACCATCCAATCCAATCGGGCAACTTTGTTGGCAGATATTTGCCGTTTGCCTCAAGGTAGATCTTCTTTTTTTGAGAGAGAGAGAGACAAGGAGGAAGATAATATTATTATATGATTAATAAAAGTACAAAAGAAGAAATGATAGAGGCCAGGAATGGGCCAAATAAATTTTTTAAAGATAGTTTGGGTCACGTACCTGATTTTATGTAATATCATTGGTGACGTAGTCCGAATAAGTTACTAGTATTTGATAAAGTAGTAGTGTTGTGCAGTCCAGCCATGCAGAGCAGAAATAAAGAAAGAAAAGGGAACAAGAACGATGGTGCTCATGGTCGTAATCTTTCTTTCATGATGGAGAAAGTTCCCCGGCTCCAGGAGCCAACCAAGCGTGCTAGAATCTATAAGGAACCTTCCTGTAGTTATCTAATCCCTTTCCTCTTCTTTGGGACTTAAACAAATACCACGATCTTGCCAAGACCATTAAAGTGGGTGAGGGTGTGGAAAAATCTTCCTCAAATTATCAAATTAAGTGGTTCATGACGCTTTCATGCCTATCAGTACGGATTAGCATTCTCATATCTTTCCTCTCTTCAGAGACTTTAAAGTGCGCGCTACTGTTTACAAGACAACGAGAAGTAGGTGAGGATAATAAGATGGGCAATGTGCGAGAGGATAGGCTTTCCAGTTTTACCTCGGAAGGATCCAAGATGCCGTGAGAGATGGTAGAACATTGAAAGATCTGCAAGATAGTGTAGAATATATATATATATATATATATGGCTCCGACCTAGTGCTGGTAATGGCGAGGTTGGATATGGGTGCATTTGTTGCGGTCAATGTTGAGTTCACTAATAATATAAGATGAAACAGACGAGGATGGCCGAGAGTTGAGTGGTCTGGTACATGCGCAATGGGATCGACTTATAGGAGATGGCGGTAGATAGGTATCCATGGTTATTTCTGGAACAGGTGGAGAGATGGCACCACGCCGATTGGTATTAGGTTGGAGACGCTTCCATGAAAGCGGACGGATCGGCGGACGAACGGACGGGACGGGGGTTGTATCTTCCGCTCGAAAGAAAGATGTACCATCCTTCGCACGAATCACCGTTGGATCGCGCAACTCCACTTCAAAAACTGTACAGGCGGATGAATCAAGCGTCTGAAGTGCTTTGAGACCTGTAGGAAGCGAGATCCAACGATCAAGGCTGCGCAAAAAGATCGATCAGTCATCCTTTCGAGCAAAGTGGCAACTCGAACCTCAAAACTCATAGAATTATAATTTTTTTTTAATTTTTTTGGAATATAAATAATTTTTTAGAAAAATTCTTATTGCACCGTGGTGGTTGGTGCACCTGCAGGCCTCAAGCATGGCATCTTAAAATTTTTTTTTTTTTTTTCTAATCTCTTGCACGCGGCAATCTACCACCGTGCGCGGTGCACAAAGTTTTCCATTATAAGCTTATTGCCCAGGAGGGCCTGCACTAACACAGCACAGTCGAGCCCAGCTATCAAACTTGCTGTTCATATTTTGCATAACACAGTGAACCATGAAAGGTGTTAGATGGTTTGGTTTCAAAATAACTAGCATGTAATATGATCTTCTTTTCTCTTTTTTTAATCAATAAAGAATTCAGTCAACCTCATCATTCCCTCCTCATTATCCCAAATTCTCTCCCACCCCCTCCCCGAAAAAGCCCTCAGCTCCAATCGACAGCCGAGAATGCTTCCTCCTCTCGATCCAGCGGTCCCTATCCCTCATCGTCTCAAAGTTGCTTCTCTCTTCCATAACCCCTTCTAGTCCTCGCTAGGGTTCCAAGTGCATGTGCGGAGATCGGCACGAAGCTCACCAAGCTTGGCTGACTTCAGACAGAACTAAGGCTAGGTTTGAAATATTTCAGACCTAATTTGGGCGTAATTATTTTGGACCAGGCTGATTCCAGAGTGAGCTACGGGCTAGACTCGAAACATTTCGGATTTAGCTTGAGTCTAATTATGGAGCCCAAGTTTCGCACGATCTGCCTACATTTGGGAAGAAGAATATTACATGAAGCGGTGAGAAGGTGGGTTCCGATGGGCCATGCAACTCCTACATTTGGGAAGAAGAATATTACATGAAGCGGTGAGAATGTGGGTTCCCAAGGACCCGGCTTCAATAGAAAAGAGTACGGAAGGGGCAGTGGAGCCACAGAAACAAGGTATTACGGAGGATAAGGGTGTGGAACAGAGAATACAATCTTAGTAGACCTGGGAAGCCAAAGAGAAATTGAACTAGAACCTCGAACCTGCAACCTGGAACCTGAATTCGGACCTGGAGCCTGAACGATCAGAACGTGGAAACGGAGTCTGTACCCAGCATCAAGAACCAGCAACTGCATGCAGTAATCCTTTGAGCTTGCGCCAAATTCTTCAGTGGTGGAGTAGAAGCCTTGGAGTTACAGAGTATGGACCATTCGTTGAACAACTGAAGACCACAAGCAGCAACAGAGGAAATGGTAGATTCTTTTTTAGGAAGATCCGGGCATTGCGTTCCTTTCACGTTGCCCAGCTTATTGCTGAGGACAATATTTGGCTGCGAATTTTTCTCAAAGTTTCCGCATCTCCACTGCGGGCACAGTCCTTCAAATGAGGCAAATGATGGCGGTACACCAAAGAGTGTCCCTTCTCTAGTCCAAGAACACAATTTGGGACATGAATCTTATGCTATTTGTCATCAAAAGATCATAATCCTTGTCCTCGAGGTCCAACCTGTTCAAAGCATGAGACCTTTCTTGACTCAAGATTTTTTGGGTGGAAAGTAGTCTGTCGACCAAAAGTGCCCGCCAGGGTCAACATGATGCTTGGACAAATTGCTTTCCACTAAGTCTCTTGAATGAACAAAGACCTCCTGTTTTTAATTTTGGAACCCTGAAAATAAAGGTTTAACCAGTCTCTCATGGCAACCATCCATGGTGGAATGAACATTTAAGAGGGGAATCCCATAATTCTTGAGGCATGTCATTGTGTCTTAGAGGTTAGCAACTTGTACTTCATCCCAGAGTTGGAATTAAAAAATAAAAAATAAAAAAAAGGGCATCTTAAGACCTTTGAGTTTGTGGACGGGAAAAGCTTTTCTAGCAATCAGAGAAGAGATGGAGGCCAATAGGCTTAAGAATCATTATATATGAGCGAAGCAAATACAATGCAATGCCTTTGGATAACAAATAATCAGAAGATAAAATGAACGGTACGCAATGATCATCTGTAGGTGAATGATGCATTAACGTAGTCCTATTAATTAATCACCACATTCAGTTATTGGTGTATTTAAACAAAATGGTAGTCCTATAAATCTTGTTTCTTGAATCCGTAGATGTACTTCCAATTGATGGATCCCCTTGAGGACACTGAATTTTCCATTGGACTCACCTATTCGACTGAAACAATGTGATCTTGAGGTTGCCATCAGTAGTTGTTTCTTAAGTAGAATAGAGCAGGCATATACAGAGATATTATATTAAATATGCTATTCAACTGTTACGGTCATATAATATTTGTAGTCTAAAGAGTCAAGTGTTGAGATTATTTCTGTAACCAGCAACCATGGATATCATATGCTTCACATTTATCAGAGAGTCTTAGGAATAATCCAGGAGTTCCTATTCTTCACCATACATGAGTATCACTACTCGAGTATGGTTTCGTTGAATCAAGCAGGGGGCTATTAATTCTATGCTTTAATTTTACTATTAGTTTTATGACTAAAGAGGCATCTTTAAGCATATTGCTGCTACACAAGTCAAAGTGCAAGAAAATATTAACATTCTTATGGTGTATATATATGCCTAAAGTGGAAAAAGATTGATTGGGGTGTTTAGATTTTGGTCTTCAGCTAGTTAAGCTACCATCTGAAAAACCTTGACTCATTATCTCCTTTCCACTTGGGACATTTTATTACTCTTATTGTCGTGGTGCGAATACTAACTCAAGGTAACCTTTTCTTCGATGGGAATAGTACGTAAATCAAGAAACCTTTCTTCATGATAAATAGACTCGAGATCGATGGAGAATGAAGTTGCAACTCTTTCCTTCTCTTCCAAGACTTCCATTGAATTGCTCTCTCTCTCTCTCTCTCTCTCTCTCTCTCTCTCTCTCTCTCTCTATCTATCTATCTATCTATCTATCTATCTCTCCCTGTGTGTGTGTTGTCATGGCTGGGAAGAAGCAATTCTATTTTTGCATCCTTGCCATTGTGATAATTCTTGCTAATGAATATCTTTCATCAAAGGGAAGGCATTTGAAGGCAGAGAAGTCTAAATCTAGGGGATGTAGAGAATGCCCAGAGCGAGGTGACGGAAATATCGAAAGGACGACAAGCAGCATGGTATCAAACACCATTGAAGGGCACGATGACGACCGTGTCCTTATGGTAGCTACAGATGCCGGTCTCCTGTTATCCAAGGCCTTCATGCAACGGTCCTTCGCGTCATCTTCAGGGCCTTCGGAATGCACCGAGGACCCTAACAAACATGGAGGCAATTGCCCACCCCATAGACCTTAACTTTTCCCCTCAACTTCTAGGGGTTGGTTGGGAGATACGTGGGTCTGGATGCAGATGGGTGTGGGAGGTTGGTAGTTTTCTCAAGAACTCTAGGAGAGCTAGCTCACGTACATGGCTTCTAATGTTAGACTTGCCTTCTTCCTTTTGTTTGTTTGCTGTACATTTGCAAAAGATTTAGCCTGTGTGTGACGTGGTTCTATCTTTATTTTATCCCATGTACTAATTGGCAAGATCTTTGCTGACGTGGTTCTACCAATATTCTATGCCGACAGTTTCTTTCCTTGGCTTAGTAGGTATGGCCTTCTGATGAGCAAATTTGTTTAGTTTACTCCATTAATTAACCAGTTGGCTGGTGGAATCATGTTGGTCGTCAGCATTGCTACTAAAATATAGTAGTGTGGGACAACTTCTCATCATCCCTATATTCATATAATAGCCAAGTTTGCCTTGATGCATTGTCATATTAATTTATGTACATAAGTAACTTTCGTCATGGCACCTTTAATAGACCCTCAAAGTCCTCCTTTATTGCATTTTCATTAATTTTTATTTTATTTTATTTTATTTTTAATGTTCCAATAGAGTGGGAACATATTAAATGATGGATTCAATGGATGATTATGCCTATCCTAAACTTTTTGTAAGCAAACATTGATATAAAATCCAAATTTTGGATGCAAATAAGAAATCTTGAACCAATATGACTAGTCTTGACTATTTTCATTGATTTACTTGTTTGTGAGATTTAGTGGACAAATATTTTATTAGACAATAGATCATGCTTTTGTCGAACACATAGGACTACAAATAACTATCAACATTGATAAACTTATTACTCATGTGCCAATGCATGATAATATTCCTAATTTGGTGTCTAATTTGATGTTTCCATCAATGTTCCACAATCTCTAGCTTTCTATTTATTATCTTATCCTTTTTGTGTATCTGCACTTGTCTTGCATAGCTCTTGGTCCTAAAGGCACTTGAGTTGATTAATGGCAATAAATCTTTTCTTGTATATAACATGAACTAGATAATTCTTGTTCATGAGGCATCTTTGTATAGACATGATTCTCAATTTTTTCCCCTATCTATCTTTCTAGAATGTGGCATGGGACTCACACATGAAACATCCCATAGCCCTCCAACTTTCCCCAAATTTTTCTCTTGCATGTCTTCTTGTTGTTTCTTTCCTTTATGATGACATGCATTGCACATGCAACATTCTAGTAATCTAGTACTAAATAAATGAAAACAACAATAATGCTGCCTTATCAAAATAATTTATTTCATAAGTTTTAAAATGATATTCTAGCTAATGGTAGAAATCGTTACTAATTTAGCACATTTTGGATAAGAAATATTTATAAGCATCTCATTATTTTCTTCCTTTGTTTTCCATCTAGTTCTCTAAAACATTTCAATAAAGGAAGGAACTTTAAAATCAACAAAGTATTCATTAATGATAGGATGAGAATCCATGAAGCATAATTATCATAATGGCTAATACAAGAGATGCTCGAAAGGTTTCCATCCTATCCCATTAGCATATTCTTTTATATAAAATATTTTTAAATTAATTTATAAGTTGGAAGACTTGGAGCTAGTGGGAAGACATATAACCTAAGGGAGATGGGCCTGAGAGGAGGCCAACATCACCATGAATTTGGTTAACCTCATCATTTCCTCATCATTCCCCCAATTTCCCAACCCCCTCTTCCGAAAAAAAAAAACCCGAGCTCCCATCGACAGCTGAGAATGCCTTTACTCTCTCAATCCAGCAGTCCCTATCTCTCCTCATCTCAAAGCCACTTCCCTCTCCCTATCCCCTTCTAGTCTTCATTAGGGCTGAAGTGGGTTCGGGCTGGCTTGAAGCTCATTGGGCCGGGTTGATTTTGGATCAAATTAACCATGGGCTAGGCTTGAAACATTTCAAGCCTACTTTAGGCGTAATTATAGAGCACAAGCTTTACTTGATCTTTTATGCAGCCAAATCTAGCCGATCTAGATGACCAACTTAGGACATGATAATAGAAGCTCTCTTAGTACTCGTTTGGATCGTAGAAATTGGAGGGGGAAAAGATGATTCTTGGAAATTGGAGGAGAGTCTTCATATTTGGTTGGAGTTAAGAAGAAGATAGAAAGAAAAAGTTCTTCCCATGGAAATATATTTTCTATATTTCATAAAAAATAAAAATCCATAGGGAGGTGGATTTTGAAACTTTCTATATATGAGATAAAAATTGATGATTATTTTTTATTTTAAAAAATATTCTTTTAAGATCCATGACTAAATTTATAAATAATAATAATATTTTATAAATATGTGATTATGGAGCATACAAAGTTCATAAAAATACTCTTTTAATGTTATCCTTATAAATATTAATATAATACTAATATTTATATTAATATAAAATAATATTTATGTTAATATAAATATTTAATATTTATAATTTATTAATATTATTTTAATATTTATACTAATATAATTAATATTTTTATTAATATTAATTAGAGGTGGGCACCGGACTGGGCCGCCCATGGGCCGGCTCGATCAGGCATGAACTGGCATGGTTCGCTTAGCACTGTAGCGGGTCATGCCATGACATAGCCCAAAATAAAGGATTGGGCTGGGCTGGGGTTTGGTGGCCCGTTGTCTAGGCCCAACACGGCCCTCTAGGGCCTGGGCTAGTATGGCCCGTAGGGCCAGGCACGGCACGACACGCGCCCAGACCTGGCACGGCCCATATGCCAGCCCACATGGGCCGTGCCATGGTATGGCCTGCGTGCCAACCCACATGGGTCGTGCCATGGCATGTCCCATATGGGCCTTAGCACGGTCCATTTGGCATGCTATAATCTCTTTAAAATTTTTATTTTAAAAAATAATTTTAATAAAATAAAATAAATTAATGGATAAATAAAAAAATATAAGATATTAAAATTTTTTTATAAAAATAAAAATTATCTTGTAATGGTGGAGGATTTGGCATGGATTCCTATCAGTTTATTACTATAAATCAAAATTATATAAAAGATGGAGGAGGGTTAGGTCTAACCTCCAGAATATAAAGAGAGAGAACTAATAAGAAAATAAAGGTGACTCACCTCAATAGATAAAAAGTAAAAATATATAATTTTAAAAAATTAAGAATTAAAAATAAATCTTACTAATTATCTATTGTATTTATGTCATCCTCATCATCAGATTCAGTATCATGTTCTTTTTTGTTCTGAAGTCTCGCCTCTGCATCCAAACAATATTTGAAGCAGAGCAGCATCTCAACTATCTCATCCATCATCCTGCTCATCTTTTCATTCAAAATGTGCCGATCTGTATTAAAAGCTGATTCTGATGCTACTGTGAATATCGATATAGCTAAAATATCACATGCAATTGCAGACATAATATGGTATTGATTTTTTATATTCTTCCATCAGGCTAATACATCAAGATTTTTTATTTAATTTTTATCTAATACAGAAGATATATCATTTCATAAATAAAATTCTAATTCATTACTTAAAGATGAAGAAGATGCAGATGAAGAAGATGCATATGAATGTCTCCTATGTGCAAAAAATAAAAAAATAAATGATGAACGAGAGGTACTAGAAGTTGATTATGAAGATGATGTAGACTGTCTAGATCCATGAAGCTTTTCATGATATAATATAAAAATATCATAAAATAGATGAGTTACTCAACTTTAAATTCTTCAGAATCATGATTTATATATTTACCAAATTCATCAAGTAAAATATGTACGCCATTTAATTTGATCCATGGATCAAATATAGCAGCTAAGTTATGCATGGAATATACCATATTCCAATACTAATTCTATTTTTTTTATTTTATAAATAATAGATATTAAAACATCATCAAATCTATATTGTACAAATTGACCATAAATTATATATGCTTGTTATAAAAATGCACAAGAGATTGAAAAATAAATACTAAAAAGAGTATTTATAATATTATAAAAACTAACTAAAAAATCTTCTAAATTTTTTTTTACTCAATCATTTTCAATCAAAATAAATCCTAATCCATGATTATTTATATATATTTAATAAATTTTTATATGGATATACATCATGAATCATCATATATGTAGAGTTCTAATGGGTAACTACATTAAATTTAAATTTTTAAAATATTTATCATGGTCTAAACATAATTATTTAAATTCTTATAATCATACTCTTGAAGCATGAATAAAAGATATCGTATTTCTAATTTTTGTAATTATATCTTGAACCATGTCCATTTCAGTTTGAATAGAAAGATTCAAAATATAACATACACATCTAATATGAAATAATTTTTCATTAACAATAAGATAATTTTTTTTTTTAATAATTGGATAACTACATTATTATTAGATGCATTATCAAATATAACAGACATAATTTTATTATTAATATCATATGCAGCTGCAGTTTGATAAATAATATTAAAAATTTATTGATCAGAATGGAGATAATTAAAAGAATGAAAAGCAAGAATACGCCTATTTAATTATCATTATCTTTGTAATGAGCAGTAACAGAAATAAAACACATACTATCTACAGATGCAGTCCATATATCAGAAGTTAATGATACTTTTGCATTTAAAGTAGAAAGAGTACTGTTGGGGATAAATCCCGCTCCTATCGAAGTCCAGTTTGATGTTTAGCCTAATGCGACTGATAATCATAGAAGAGCTTCGATTGAAAATTCTTCCTCCAGCAGTCGAACTCCGATCGAACTTCTTTTACAGTCAAACTCATCCAACAGTCGAACCCCTCTCAGACTCCCTCCAGCGGTCGAATCCCAGCTAAACTCCTTCAAGCACTCAGACTCCCTCCAGCGGTCGAATCCTTTTCAGACCTCTCCTTTAGTCGAATTTCTACGGGAGCCGAATTCTTTTTGAATGTCTTCTTTAGTCGAATTTCTATGGGAGCTAAACTCCTTTTGGATGTCTTCTTCAGTCGAATTTTTATGGGAGCCGAACTCCTTCTGGACGTCTCCTTCAGTCGAATTTCTATAGAAGTCGAATTTCTTTCGGACGTCTTCTTCAGTCGAATTTCTATAGGAGTCAAACTCCGAACCCCTTCCGGACGTCTCCTTCAGTCGAATTTATACAGGAGCCGAACTCCTTTCAGACGTCTCCTTTAGTCAGATTTCTATAGGAGCAGGAGCCGAACTTCTTTCAGACTTTTTCTTTAGTCAAATTTTTACAGGAGCCAAACTTCTTCTGGACATCTTCTTTAGTCGAATTTCTTCAGAATCCGAACTTCTTTCGAACCTCTCATTCAGTTAGATTTCTATAGGAGTCGAACTTCTTTCGAACGTCTCCTTCAGTCGGATTCAACTAAACTTCATCTGGATTTCTCCAGTAGATCACTTCTAGATTTTAAGTAGTATTCCTTCCAAATGATCCCCTCTAGTCATATCCTTTTTTTTGGAAGTTCGAACTCCTCTGAAAATTGATATATGTCAAAGTTTTTCACCAATCAATGCCTCCTTCCTCCAAACTTCGACTATTAAATCTCAACGAACAAGCAATCCCACTATCGGACGGTTACGACTGTCATTTATCAGGACGGTTATGACGGTCATTTATCAGTCTGCTACAAGCAACCCCATTATTGGAATGGTTACAACAAACTCTGTCTATAAAAATGGACCCTCCAAATACGTTTTCTCTAAGCTCTCTTCTTCTTTCTAAAACTCTGCTGAATTCTTGTCCGAGCACTCCATTTCTATTAGTCAGAAGAGCTGACTTGATCGTCGAAGGATCCTATCAGAGTCACCACCACCGACTCCGGATGGAACTTTATTTTGCAGGTCATCAGCGGCGACCTCTTCTTCTCTAACTCTAACTCGATCCAGTGTCAATCAGATTCTGCACCAACAGAATTGGCGCTAGAGAAAGGACACTTCTTTTTTTGAGGTTTCTTTATTCTTAAAGAAGTGCTCAGCAGTGATCTCTCTCTTTTCTCTCTAGAGTTCTTTCCCCCAAAAAAAGCCTTCGAGGAAAGCTTCAATCCGACGATCAACGGTCTTTATAGCCAGATCCCATCTAGATCCACCCATTCTCACTCTAGCTCTAATAATTCAAGCTCTATCTACAGCCATGATGGATGCAGAGTAGTTCATCCTGCTAGTCTAGTAGGTTCACGATATCACGGAGGTAGTGCAGGCCATACATCGACAGGCTCTGACGTCAATTCGGTTGGAGCATTTTTTTTTGAGCCCCATGATCTAGTTGGAGGATGATCGACTTGGACTAGCCAATCGGTGACCTTCGAAAAGAAGAAACAGAGGGTGAAGAGCCATTGCTCGGACCATGATTCGACTCTGAAGGAAGCTTTGCCCCCGTCCCATTAGAAAACTCTGGAGATCAATGATCATGAAGATCTCTTGAATCAAAGGCTTCAAAAAATGAGCCAATAAATTGAAGAACTCTATCATACTTCCTTCTCACACGATAATAATATTTGCACCGATCCTTCTTTTTTCAGAGGATTATGCAATAGCTCGTTCCACCGAACTTGAAGCTTTTCTAATTTAAAAGCTATGATAGAATCTCTAATTCGATCGATTATCTGGAGGCCTTCCGGACCATGATGCTGCTTCATGGCGCACCAGACACCATCTTATGTTGAGCTTTTTCGTCCGCCTTAAAGAGAGCAGCAAAAAATTGGTACTCGACATTGAAGTCGGGTACGATCTTTTTTTTTAACCAGATGAGCCATCAGTTTGTAGCTCACTTTGTCAGCAGCCGACGTTCGTGCCGAGGTTTGAATTTTCTGATGCATATCAAGCAGAAGGATACTCAAGGGCGGCCTTCAGAAGAATGATTTGTTATTCTTCCTGTAGAAGAAGTACCTCAGAAACTTTATCGATCTGCTAGCTTGGGCTGAAGGATATGCCCGAGCAGAAGAAACCTTCAAATTGAAGGATGAGGAAGTCTTAGGAGAGTGGTAGACGGGCAAATCTAATAAACCCGCAGCTAAAGGAGGATTGAATAAAATTTGATTGCGCTCACGGACTTTCCTCGAGTGCAAGTGTGCCCGAACTCCTCCTCGAACTCGTTGTCAAAGAAGCCCAACAGTAAGGCATGAAGAAGTTCCCCCCTAGAAGGTTTCATAACTATGCCTCCCTCAATGCTCTACAGACGTCGGTCTGAAGCAAGAGAAGATCGATCGAGGGCACTGTCACAGTTAGAACAATCAAGAAGTGAGAAACAATAAGAAGATTGACTGCCTCTCGACATCATCAATACTATCTCTAGGGGACTTAGTGCTTCGACGAGCCATCAATTTTTAGCCTCAGAGCCAGGAGAAGCTTACCCCAAATTAGGAAGGCTAGTATGAAATAGAGGAGGTCGTTTGATTCAGAGCTTATCGTCTGAAGAAACTCGAAGGAACAATGCTCCCACGACCTTGAAATTCAAAAAATTTGAGAATGTACTATCAGTAATTTTTTTCAATAAAACTCTTTTAATTCAAAATTATTATTTTTTGGTGCAAAAACTATGTGATGATAGGAAAGAAGTAATAAAAAATGGCCATATTAACCTTAACAAATCGAAGGCCTCGTTCATCTTCGACGAGATTGAGGAGAGAGACCTTGACAATGGCCCTTATGTACCCTTATAGTCTGTTAGAAATAGGAGAAGAACCTCATCCTAATATGAGCAAAATTAAAGACCTCATTTATCTTAGACAAGATGAGGAGAGAGGCCTTGACAACGGTCCTTAAGTGTCCCTATAAGCTCGTTAGAAATAGGAGGAGAATCTTATCCTAACGTGAGCAAAATCGAAGGCCTCATTCATCTTAGATGAGATGAGAGGAGAGGCCCTGACATCGGTCCTTATATGTCCCTACAGCCCATTAGGAACAGAAGGAGAACCTCATCCTAACATGAACAAAATCGAAAGCCTCATTTATTTTAGACGAGATGAGGGGAGTCCCTGATAATGGCCTTTATGTGCCTCTATAGTTTGTTAGAAATAGAAGGAGAATCTCATCCTAATGTGAGTAAAAATCGAAAGCCTCATTCATCTTAGATGAGATTAGGAGAGAGATCCTGACAATGGCCCTTGTGTACCCCTACAGTTCATTAGGAACAGAAGGAGAACCTCGTCCTAACATGAGCAAAATTGAAGACCTCGTTCATTTTAGATGAGATGAGAAGAGAGGTCCTGACAACGATCCTTATGGACCCCTACAGCCCGTTAGGAATAGGAGGAGAACCTCGTCTTAACGTGAGCAAAATTGAAGATTCGTTCATTTTAGAATGAGATGAGGGAGAGGCCCTGACAACGATCCTTATATGCTCCTACAGTTCATTAGGAACAAAAGGAGAAGCTCTTCCTAATGTAAACAAAATCGAAGGTCTTGTTCATCTTAGACGAGATGAGGAAAGAGGCCCTAACAATGGTCCTTATGTACCTGCATAGTTTGTTAAGAAACAGGAGGAGAAACCTTATCCTAACGTGAGCAAAATCGTAGGCCTCATTCATCTTAAATAAGATGAGGAGAAAGGTCCTGAAAATGACACTTATGTGCCCCTACAGTCCGTTAGGCATAAGAGGAGAACCTCGTCCTAACGTGAGCAAAATCGAAGGCCTCATTCATTTTAGACGAGATGAAGAGAGAGGCCCTGACAACGATCTTTAAGTATTCCTACAGTTTGTTAGAAATAGAAGGAGAATCTCGTCCTAACATGAGCAAAATCGAAGACCTCGTTCATCTTAGATGAGATGAAGGAAGAGGCCCTGACAGCGGTCCTTATGTGCTCCTATAATCCGTTAGAAATAGGAGGAGAACCTCATTCTAATGTGAGCAAAATCGAAGACTTCGTTCATTTTAGACGAGATGAGGGGAGAGGTTCTAACAACGATCCTTATGTGCCCCTATAATCCGTTAGGAACATGAGGAGAACCTCATCCTAACATGAGCAAAATCGAAGGCATCATTCATTTTAAACGAGATGAAGGGAGAGGCCTTGACAACGATCTTTATATGCCCCTACAATCCGTTAGGAATAAGAGAAGAACCTCATCCTAACGTGAAAAAAATCGAAGGCCTCATTCATCTTACATGAGATGAGGGAAGAGATCTTGATAATGGCCCTTATGTGCTCCTATAGCTCATTAAAAATAGGAGAAAAATCTCATTCTAACATAAGCAAAATCGAAGATCTCGTTCATTTTAGATGAGATGAGGAAAGAGACCCCGACAATGGTCCTTATGTGCCCCTACAGAACGTAAGCAAAATCGAAAGTCTTGTTCAATTTAAACGAGATGAGGAGAGAGGCTCTGACAATGGCCCTTATGTGCCCCTACAGTCTGTTAGGAATAGAAGAAGAACCTTATCCTAACGTGAGCAAAATCGAAGGCCTCGTTCATTTTAGACGAGATGAGGAAAGAGGCCCTAACAACGGTCCTTATATGCTCCTACAGCCCATTAGGAATAGAAAGATAACCTCATCCTAACGTGAGCAAAATCGAAGATCTCATTCATTTTAGACGAGATGAGAGGAGAGATCCTGACAACGATCCTTATGTGCCCCTACAGTCCATTAGAAATAGGAGGAGAATCAAGTCCTAACGTTAGCAAAGTCGAAGGTCTCATTCATTTCAGATGAGATGAGAGAAGAGACCTCGACAAGATCTTCTTCAACCTCGACTGGAGATAAGATCTCCTCCAAGCTCTAATCCTTCAATAGGAGATAAGATCTTCTTCAACCTCGATTGGAGATAAGATCTTTTTGAGCTTCAACTTCAACGTCAACATCAATAGGAGATATAATCTTCTTCAACCTCGACTGAAGATAAGATCTTCCTGAGCTTCAACTTCAATGTCAACATCAATAGGAGATATAATCTCCTTCAACATCGGTTGGAGATAAGATCTTTCCTGAGCTTCAACCTGAACGAATGCAGGATCCGAAAAAAAACTTCGACAGATATCTTTTTTGTACTTCCTTCTTTCAAATTTCAAACTTGAGAGTGAGAAAATTATTATTGGAGATAAATACCACTTCCGTCGAAGTTCAGTCTGATGCTTTATCTAATGCGACTAGTAATCATGGAAGAGCTTCGATTGAAAATTCTTCCTCCAACAGCCAAACTTCGGTCAAACTTCTTTAGCAGCCAAACTCCTCTAGCAGTTGAACCCCGATCGAACTCCTTTTGTAGTCGAACTCGTCCAGCGGTTGAACCCCTCTCGGACTTCCTCCAGCGGTCGAACCCCAACCGAACTTCTTTAAGCACTCGGACTCCCTCCAACGGTCGAACCCCTCTCAGATTTCTACTTCGGTCGAATTTCTATAGGAGCCAAACTCCTTCCGAATGTCTCCTTCAGTCAAATTTCTACAGGAGCCGAACTTCTTCCGGACGTCTCCTTTAGTCGAATTTCTATGGGAGCCGAACTCCTTCCAAATGTCTTATTCAGTCGAATTTCTACAAGAGCCAAACTTCTTCCGGATATCTCCTTCAATCGAATTTCTACAGGAGTAGGAGCTAAACTCCTTTCAGACTTCTTCTTCAATCGAATTTCTACAGGAGTCAAACTCCTTCCGGACGTCATCTTCAGTCAGATTCCTTCAGGAGCCAAACTCCTTTCGAACCTCTCATTCAGTCGAATTTCTATAGGAACTGAACTCCTTTCGGACGTCTCCTTCAGTCAAATTCAGCCAAACTACATCTTGATTCCTCCAGTAGATTACTTTCAGATTTTAAGTAGTATTCCTTCTAAATGATCCCCTTTAGCCATATTTTTTTTAGGAGTTTGAACTTCTCTAGAATTGATATATGTCAAAGTTCTTCACCAATCAACGCCTGCTTCCTCCAGATTTTGACTATTAAATCTCAACGAACAGACGATCCCACTACCGGATAGTTACGACTATTATTTATCAGGATGGTTACGACTGTCATTTATCAGTCTGCTACAAGCGATCCCACTATCAGATGGTTACGACAGGCTCTGTCTATAAAAAGAAATCCTCCAGATACATTTTTTTTAAGCTCTCTTCTTTTTTTCAAAAATTTACTGAATTCTTGCTTGAGCACTCCATTTTTGTTGGTCAGAAGAGCTGACTTGATCATCGAAGGATCCTATCGGAACCACCACCACCGACTTCGGATGAAATTTTATTTTGCAGGTCATCGAGGGCGACCTCTTTTTCTCCAACTTCAGCTCAATCAGGCGTCAACTAGATTTTGCACCAATAAGTACCAATTAAATCATGCTTCATTGCTAAATAATTTATCATAGCTACTCTTTTAAATGTACGTCTACTAATTTTTCTATAAATAGGTTGTAAAATTAATTGAACATATTCTTTAAAATTAAAAGATTCACATAAGCTAAAGGCTAATTCATCTTTAACTATCTATTTTATAAGTGTATTTTTTTGATTTTCATGATTATAAGCAAAAGTTCCAATAAGAATATCCCCTTGTGTATTAAGAGTGCTTTGAAGACGAGAATCACTTATCCTATAACTCTTGATGTCTCTTCAAATGGCCATTTCCTTCAGTACTAACACAACTATATAATTTGGCATATTTTTTATATTTTGTCTTATAGACTCCATCTATCAAAACTCTATCAAAATTATTTCATATAGTTCTAGTCCTTTTACGGGAAGAGGATCCAGCTTCTCCAAAGGAACTTTAGAGGAAGCAGGAAGAGTTTCTTCCTCCTTCGAAATAAGAAGAAAAATACCGGCATGCCCAGCAACGCTGGCTATACTCTCATCATCATAACTTACCATCTAAACTAAGTAAATATAAAAAAATAAATACTAACCAGTAACCAACAAAAAAAAAATTAAATTGTAGAGCTAAAGAGGAAGAAGAGATGGAGCTGAGACTGGAGAGTTAGAGAGCCGAAGGAGAAGGGCCGGGCCGTCGGAGGTTGGATAGCCGAAGAGCCAGATGAGTGGAGAGTTGGAGAGCCAAAAAAGGAGGGTCGAACTACTGGAGAGTCAGATAGTCGGAGAGCCAGATTTGTAGAGCTGTTTTTGAAAAATGACCTCCAAAAGAGAGATGCTTTCTCCTCTTGTATGACTCTTGAATTGTTAAACTATAATTGCTATGTACTAAATATTTAATGGAAGAGAGAAGAATTGCTAGAAGAGAGAACAAATAGAAGTAGGAAGATTAGAAAGAGAGAATTGGTTTGATAAATTGATGTGGTGAGAATGAAAGAGAAGGCTCTATTTATAGAAGTTTTAAATTTTTATTTTCCCAAAATATCCTTCAATCTAGCCATTTTTTAACCGTTGAAGAGGTTAAAATGCTTAAAACAAGAAAACTAGCCATTTTAATCTTTTAAAAAATTAAAAAAAATTGATTTTAGCCATTATGGGCCGGTCTGGCCCATTTCAAGCAGTTACGGGCTGTGCTAGGCATGGCCTGTTTCATACCGTTGCGGGCCATGCCTGACGGGCCATGCTGTTAAGGCTAAAAAAAGAAAAATCGGGCCTAACGGGCCAATGAGCCATGCCAGGCCCGGCCAGTCAATTCTTGAGTCTTGGACCGTGCCGGACGGAGGTTTTATGCTTGCCGTGCCGTGTCGGCCTGGTCTGTTTATGGGATGGGCCGTGCTTGGCACGGCCCACTATAGTACCAGGCCCATTGGGCCTGGGTCGGACCGGACCAGGAACGGTCCGATGCCCAAGTCTAATATTAATATAATATTTATATTAATATAATAATATTATATTAATATATTAATATTATATTAATATAAAAATTATTATAATTTAATTTTTATATTAATATAAAATAATATTGATATTTATTCAAAGTTTGGAAATAAAAATATTTGATCGATTATTTATTAAAAATATAATAGATATTTTATATATATATTTTTAAAAAATAGATACTTCATTAAACATAAGTTACTTAAAAATACGTTAATTTTTTATAATAAAATATTTTTAAAATATGATATTTTTGAAAAATAATTTTTTTAAAAGTAAAAATTTTGGAAAGAAAAATTCTTTCCGCCAATCTATCCGAGTGTCTGGAAGTTCAGCTCCGTGAAGCAAGGGTTCGGTGGGATGAACCATGCAATCCGTACGTTCGGGAGGAAGCGATCTCCCTGAGGCTGTTAAAATGTGATGGTCAGCCGAGAAGGTTGAACGCATCAGCGAGGGACAATTTGTCGGCGACTCCGACACCTTGGGCGGGAGAGCGAGGTGGCCAACTATATGCACTCGTACCGATGTTTTGGACCATTTTACTTTGTAACAACGTGGGAGAATCGACTCAACGCTAACTAGCATTGACATCACGAGCGCTTGCGGCTTACTAGTTTTCTTTGAATCGTATAGCATCCCTTCTCTAGCCTAAGAAGTAAATTTGAGATGAAAAATATTTTTGATGGTGCACGAGCTTCCATACTGATCGCTGATGAAGATTGATTTATACATAGATTCGGACAAAAAAAGCACGATGCTCTCTCTCTATATATTTTTTCTATCTAAACTCGTGCGCGAGCCAGATAATAAGCAAAGAATTTTTCAATTTGAGATATGAATCCCATGCTTATGGCATCTTAACATCATAATCCTTATCCTCAAGGCCCGAATATACAAAGCATTCTATCTTTGGATGGAAAGTTTCTCGACCAAACTGCGATCAGGGACAACAATATTATGCTTTTGGTGGGCCAACTACTTTCCACCAAGTCTCTTGGATACTGTGACCTCCTCTTTATAATTTTGGAACCCTGAAAATAATGATACAATCGGTCTCTCATGCCAACCATCCACAGTGGAATGGACATTTGGCAGGGAATCCCATAGCTTCTGCAGCATGTAAATTGTCTTAGAGGTTGCCCAACTTGTACATATGGAATAATAAAAAACAAAAGAGCTTAACCCTTTTTAAGGAAAAATTATTGATTAAAACTATTCTGCCACGTGGTATCTTATACCAATCAATAGCAAACCAGCACACCATTCAAAAAAAAAAAACTTCTCTCCATTCAAAACCATCTTTTTCATTTAAAACTTTAAATGAAGCATGGATAACAGTGTTATTTTTTTTTAATTTTTTTAGATGATATGCTGGTTTGCTATTGGTTGGTGCAAGGTACACGTGGCAGAACAGTTCTAATCAATAATTTCTTCTTCTTAAGACCTTTGAGTTTGTTGACGAAAAAAGCTTTGCTAGCAATCAGAGAAGAGATGAAGGCGGCCAATAAGATTTAAGAATCAATATACTTCAGCGAAGCAAATGCAGTACGTTGTTTTTGGATAAGGAATAATCAGAATATAAATCAGTATATGCAATGATCATCTAAAGGTGATCGATGGAGTAACCTAGTCCTACTAATTATAAACAAAATGTTAGTCCCATAAATCTTGTTCTAAAATCCATGGATGTACCTCCAATTGATGGATCCCTTGTAGACACTGTATTTTCCATTGGACCCACCTATAATTTGAATGGAGAAACAGAGTGAGATCTTGAGATTGCCCCATGAGTAATTGTATTTCTCAAATAGAATATAGGATGCAGAGATATTATATTAAATATATATGCTATCCAACTGTTACGGTCGGATGGTATTTGTAGTCTAAGGAGTCAAGTGTGCAGATTATTTCTGCAACTAGCAACCATGATATCATATCATGTGCTTCACATTTCCTTGGTACCAGAGAGTCATAAAGTTAAATCTTACTTAATAAGTTAGGCATAATCCAGGAGTTCCTATACATGCTTCGCCATACATGAGTATCACTATAAGAGTATGGTTTCATTGAACCAACCGGCTGGGGCTATTCTATGCTTTACTTTTACTATTAATTTTACATGACTAAAGAAGCATCTTCCAAAACATTGGACGGTACTGCACGAAAATATTCATAATAAAAGAGGCAGCTTTAAACATATTGCTGCTACCCACGTCCAACTTCGAGAAAATGTGAACATTCTTATCGTATAGGCTTAGAGTGGAAAAAGATTGAATATATGTATGGGGTGTTTAAATTTTGGTGTTTAGCTAGTTAAGGTACGATTTGAAAACCCTTAAGACTTGTGGAAGATCCTATTTGTCCACTCATTTTCTCCATTCCACTTAAGACATTATATTACTATCTATTATTGTATTGGCGCGAATAGTAACCCAAGGAAACCTTTCTTCATGATAAATAGACCTGAGGTGGAGGATGGAAGTTGCCAATCTTGCCTTCTCTTCCAAGGCTTCCATTGAATTGCTCTCTCTCTCCCTCTCTCTCTCTCTCTCTCTCTTTGGGTTGTCATGGGTGGGAAGAAGAAATTGTATTCTTGCATGCTTGTTGTTGTGCTAATTCTTGCTAATGAATATCTTTCATCACAGGGAAGGCATTTGAAGGCAGAGAAGTTTAAATCTAGGCGATGTAGAGAATGCCCGGAGCGAGGTGACGGCAATATCGAAAGGACGACGAGCAGCATGGTATCAAACACCATTGAAGGGCACGATGACGACCGTGTCCTTATGGTGGCCATAGATGGCCGATCCACGGAACCCGGGCACAGCCCTGGTGTAGGTCATGGCATTCAAACCAGAGGCGATGACAAGAACAAGTAGACTAAGAATCATCATGGGGTCACGTAAGAATACTCTGTATGAATCGTGTGTGTTTCTGAGTCTGTTTTAATGTAATACATGAGTTGTAATTGGAAGCTTGAATTTGGTGTTTTCTTATAATCAAATTAATCAATATTTCGTTCTTTCTGTTTCTTAATCCTAACTCTTGTATCCCTCATGTTTCTTTAGTAACAAAAGAAAGGAAATAACGTAAAACCGAGTGCCTGGGTTGCATGTGTTTTGGACTCGTTTCAAATTTCACAACGATTGCAACAAAATGATCGTCCACCTCAAAAAAAAAAAAAGGGATAATCCTCACCATTTTGCAGTACTTCGTAGGAATCACACTTCAGAATAACTAAGTTAATGATAATAAAGAAGAGAGGAATTAATTGGAGCAAAAGTAATCAAGAAAATGACAATGGACCACGAACCAAATCATATATCTCACATAAGTTATACTTCTTCTCATCATATTATTAAGTGCAGAGAAAGTGAACACTAATTCCCAAGTAGTGATACAGCATATATAAGAAAGCAACACATGTATATAAAGAATTTGTCAGTAAGGTTGCTAAGCTAGTATCTTGCAGTGTACATATTATACATGTCTCCTTGATTCAATTTTATGAAGAGAAATTTCTTCATGAGTCTGCATTAATTCATCCCAAAAATCACCTTTTTAGTGCCCTCTTATCCTATTAATTAGCTAAGCAACACAAAATTCTCGATCACATGAATCTAATGTATCATGGTAAGGTAAAGCTTCGCCTTCCACAATGAATAATTTAAGATTCCCTGTTGTTCCATGTACCACAAAAGTTTGCATTTTCTTTGAAGATGTAGATGCAAGCAAGATGACAATTAACAAATTACTTCATGTAATACCATTACTCGTTTCATCAGATGACAAAAATCCATGTCGACAATTTCTTTCCTCGACTTCTGCAATGGCAAGAGAAGAGATCAAGTAGGTTTAGTCTTCCGATGAGCAATTTGGTTTAGTTTACTCCATTAATTAAACAATTGGCAGGTGGAATCATGTTGGTTGCCAGCATTATTTAAACTGCAGTGGGATCTTTTATAGTTTAATTGCCGTTTATTCACCGAAAAAAGTAAATGAACATGGTCTATTAGATTAAAAAATGATGACCATACTTTAGCCGCATGAGCCTGCGAATAAATCATTGGTGAAACAGACTTTACTGTCTTATAATCAATGCATATGAAAATATAATTTTATTATGTTTGAATAATCTAGAAGTAAGAATGTAATTAAAATGTCATTAGCTCTGGCCATGGAACGTCTTTGACCATCCAATCGAGCAACTTTGTTGGCGGATATTTGTCGTTTGCGTCAAGGTAGACCTTCTCATGATTCCAACTTCTTCCAACCGTTCATGGAGGGAATGGGCCAAAAAAAATTTTTAAAGCTAGGTTGATCAGTAATATACCTGATTTTATATAATATCATTGGTGACCTTGACCAAATAAGTTGCTAGTATTTGGTAAAGTAGTAGTGTTGTGCAGTCCAGCCTTTCAGAGCGGAAATAAAGAAATTAGAAAAGAAAAGAAGAACGATGGTGCTCGTGGTTGTAATCTTCTTTCATGATGGAGAAAGTTCCCCGGCTCCAGGAGCCAACCAAGCGTGCTAGAATCTATAAGGAACCTTCCTTTAGTTGTCGTATCCCTTTCCTCTTCTTTGGGACTTGAACAAATAGCACCATCATGCCAAGACCATTAAGGTGGGCGAGGGTGGAAAGATCATCCTCAAATTATCAAATAAAGTGCTTCATGACGCTTTCATGCATGCCTATCAGTGCACATTAGCATTCTTATATCTTTCCTCGCTTCTGAGACTTTAAAGTTCGTACCACTGTTTACAAGACAATGAGAAAGTGGGTGACGCTGCAAGGGCATTAATTTCCCAGAATGATCCATTTCTCTGCTAGGAAAATATTTGATTGGCGCAATATCTTTGATCTAAAACCCGGTATTAAAGAGTGACTTCCACTACATGATGACCTCAAAACCATGGGCGCTTACGATGGCATGACCAAAATATACGAAAATATTTTGCTACTTTTGGATATACGCTGCAACAAAAAAAATCTATAGTAACGGTCAAAACTATGATAAAAAATATAAAAAATTATTGATAAAATCTATACCAATGGTTGGATAAACCATGACAATTGGTGGCATTGCTAAAAACTATTACCATAATTTTGATGAGTATTGATATAAGTAAGTTAAACATTATTCTAATCAAATATTATCCTCTTATCCTATTAATTCTATCCAACTTATGATTTTAATTGCGGCAACACAGGTGATTGCTCAAAACTATTATTGTGGTTTTGGATAGTTACATGGTATTTAGCCACCATAAAAATATTAACTTCTAATATATAGTTATGGTTTATTATATTTATTCAAAACTTGTTCATATTATAAAGTATACTTATTTCAAATTTATTATGATATTTTAACTTTAGTAACTAATTATTTTCATAAAAAAATCAATCCTCTTCTTTTCGAAAGAAAATTAAAAAAATAAATTATTTTATTTTATTCTTTATAATATTTTGAAAATCTTATTATCTAAAATATTTTAAAATATAAATAATTTTGACATATTTCTATAATTATAAATATTTTTTCTAAAGTTCTTTAAAAGTAGATAGTTCTTGATTCTTCTTATTTATACTTTAAGTAAACAATAATGATAATTTAATATATAATATTTTAAAATTTTATATTATATATTTTATGCAAGTAATCCTTAAATTCTCTCTCTCTCTCTCTCTCTCTCTATATATATATATATATATACATATAAATTAGATTGGATAATATTCGAATTCTTGGTTAAATCTATTTTTATATAATTTTTCTAATAATTATATTGTAGATCATCCTTGGTTGTGATATTGGGCATTCAATATTGATAGTGAATTCTAAATCAAAAATTATTTTTATTTAATTATTAAACTATTTTGACTCATGATCATATATAGTTGAAACCATATTAATTTAAAATTTTTAAATGTTGGAAATATCCTTTTTTTAGAAAATTTAAATATATATTTAGTGATTAAATATTATCATCATGAAAAATCTAAATTATTTGCAATGATACTAATTTATCAAAAAAATATTTTATATATAATTAATGATAACAACCAAGGTTCATGGACTCAGTACAGCTATCCATGTCGGTAGTTAGTCGATACGGTACCATACCATATCATACCGGTCTTATACTGCCAATAAAAAAATTAAAAAAATCTCATCTAGTGGAAAAAAAAAATCGCTCCGTACCGATGCCATACCACTCCGTACCATCATGTACCAAACCAAACTACTAGGTACTGGCTCGTATAGATCGGTTCGGTCCGATTTAGACCATTTTCTGAAAAATCGATTTGAATCGTTCTAGTTTTTGATATGCGGTACGGTATGGTATGAGATGTATCGACCGATTCGGACCAATATAAAATACCATGATAATAACTATTAATTATATAATAATATATAAATAATAAAATTTATTTCATCAATAAATAATTAATATTCTATAATAGAATTATAAATATTATTAATTAGATCTTATTTAACCATAAAATATTATTCTTATATGATACCATCATGATAATACAAATTTTACTAATATCTATAAAAAACCATCACAATATTATAGATTTTCTATGATAATTTTTAAATTATTATAAAAGAATATAATTTTTCATAGTAGTAATAAGATACCATTGGTATACAATAATTTATGTAATACTCTTAACAAAGTATATAATATTATATATCTTTTATGATATTTTTTAAAATTATTATTAGATAATTTATAGTAATATTTTTTTTCGAGTATTATAAAAGTTTCATCGCTATGGACTATTTTTCTTGTAGTGATATAGAGAGCAGTCGGCCATAGATTCATAAAAACCAGCCATGCATGGCATAAACAAACTTGGCAAGCCATTAAGCTTGTTTTAGGCCATGATTAAAGAGACTTGTTTGGCTTGCAAAAATGCTGCTCCACCTTCCTAGCAAAATCGGATGGAATAGTCTTATAAATCTACACACAAAAAAGCATTATTAATATCCATTTGATGGAAAGATCATTAATTAACTAGCATTTTCTTCTTTTTTTCTTTTTTCTTTTTTCTTTTTTTGATGAAGAAAAAGGTTAAACCTCCATTATTCATATATAATTAAATGGTAGTATAGTTTATTTTTCTCTTTTTTTTTTGGAGGAAGAGTAGTAAGAGCCCAAGTATATAAATGATATTCTTCAAGAGCTTTGAAGTTATGACGCATAGCTTGCTTCTTTGCCAGTGCGCAAAAATTTTAGCTTTGAAATGGAGGCAACTACAAAGACCTATGGTTAGGAGGTAAACGATGATAAGATACACAATGTGCGAGAGGATAGGCGTTCCAGTTTTACGTCGGAAGGATCCATGATGCCGTGAGAGATGGTAGAACATTGAAAGATCTGCAAGATAGTGTAGAATACATATATATATATATGGCTCCGACGTAGTGCTGGTAATGGCGAGGTTGGATATGGGTGCATTTGTTGCGGTCAATGTTGGGTTCGTTAATAATATAAGATGGCCGAGAGTTGAGTGGCCTGGTACATGCGCAATAGGATCGACTTATAGGAGATGGAGGTAGATGGGCTTCCATGGTTATTTCTGGAACACGTGGAGAGATGGCAGGACGCCCATTGTTATTAGGTTGGAGGGATCGACTTATCGGAGATGGAGGTAGATGGGCTTCCATGGTTATTTCTGGTACGCGTGGAGAGATGGCAGCACGCCCATTGTTATTAGGTTGGAGGCGCTTTCATGGAGTGGACGCACCCGCTGACGAACGGACGGGATGGAGGTTGTATCTTCTGCACGAAAGAAGGCTTTACCTTCCTTCGCACGAATCCACTGTTGGCCACTTCAAAACCGTGCGACCGAATAAATCAATCGAAGTGCTTTGAGATCTATATGGAGTGCAATCCAATAATCCAGGTTGTATAAGAAGATCAATCATTCTTTCAAGTAAAGAAACAATTGGAACCCCAAAAGTTATAGAATTATATATAGGGAGAGATAGAAACTGGAGCTCAGTTTATATTCGATCGGATCTTCAATCATTCGATCAGCACGTATTTTCAAACATATACTTGAAAAGTTGCATTGACAAAAAAAAATAGATGTCCATTTGTACCTAAAAAAAATTTAGAAAAAAAAAAGCCTGCTATTGAAAAAAATTTAAAAAAAAGCTTTAAAAAACAAAAAAAATTCAGAAAAAAAGAAGTCTTGAAAAAAAAATCATGACCTATTTTTTCAGCATTTTTATTTTTTTTAGATTTTTTTTCCGGCCTGGAGGCACCTTAAAGGTGCCTAAAGACGCCTCCAGGTCTTGAAAAAATATCTAGAAAAAAAAAAGAAGAAGAAGGTATTGGTGCCTAAAAAAAGAAAGAAAAGAAGATGCTTTCTATCTTTCTTTCTTTTTTTCAAGCGCCTGTAATTTTTTTTTTTGCATTTTAGATGTTTATTTTTTTCAGATTTTTTTTTCAGGCATCTTTTTTTTTTTCAAGTTTTTTTTTTAGATTTACCTTTTTTTCTAAATTTTTTTAGGTAGGTTTATTTTTTATCTATTTTTTTCAGGCGCAGATGTGCACTTATTTTTTTCAACCGGTGCATCTTTTCAGATGCTCGTTCGAAGATGCGTGCTGATCGAACAGTCGAAGATTTAATCGGATATAGGCTGGATTCCGATCGATCGAAGCTCAATCTATGTTTATATATATATATAATTTTATTTTTTAGGATACAAGTTGCTTTATAAGCTTATGGATTGAACTTTGAAAAGTTTATACGAACGGGATTTTTCACCATCAGATCGACCATGTATTCCACCAAAATCTGAATGTTAGAATTATCTGATGGTGGAAAAGCATGTTCACACATTCAAACGTGCTCTCCATAGACAAACCCTTAGCTTATTGCCCAAGAGGGCGTATAATAATGGAGCACCGACAAGCCCATCTTTCAAACTTGGTGTTGATATTTTGCATTGCAAGCATCACATAAAGAACCAAAATCCGTTAAAAGGTGTTAGATGGTTTGGTTTCAAAATAACGTCGAGTAGTCATTAGGAAGTCTACCTTCTCGTTGATGACTGACTCGATGCTGCAGTGGTGTGTCTGGTTCTTTGACCTGAGGTGCATCGGCAGTTTACCTTGAGGGTGTTATAGTTTGACTACACCATTACTCGATCTCCTAGCCATATGGAATTCTGAGGTGTATGTTGGCTATAGCATGTTCATTGTAGGAACTGGATAGCATCAAGATGGAATCTATCTACCTCGGTGGTAGAGGAGCAGCCCTATGATGATCATGAGAATCAAGTCCAGAAGTCCATGGCCATGACAGAGTGAAATAATAGAAAGAGTTTCTATTTAGATTTTCACATAGGACTTGAATCGAATGATTACATCATATGATAGAGACTAGGGTTTGACGAGTTCACCTTAACCCTAATCTGATCGGGGCTCAAGATAGAAGAACTTAATCACACAAGTAGCTGCACCAAGAGGTTCGCATTCAGCTCTGATGGGTTGCCACCATATACTGCTAGGTGTCACTTGGTGGATTTTGGGAGCAATTAGAATGATTTAGATGATCGATCATTCTAGCTGTTTGAATCAGAAGAGTTCTGATCCATCGAAAGGAGTTTCGATGATGTCGATGATAGAGATCATGACATATCCCATTACCATACAGAACTGAACCTAACTGGATCACACAAATAAGGGTTTGAATCTGGTGATCATCAATTGAACTGATCCAGTTCAATTGATTTGAATGAGATTCAATTAGGTTCAAGAAAATCGTGCTAGCACTCGATTGAACCTAACGTTCTTCTTTTGCTATCATAAATAAGTTATCCTGTCTGAGCCAAAGAGTTTGTGCTCAATCAGAGGCCTTCATATGGTCTGACTGGAGGTTGTCTAAGTCAGAAAAGATTGTCTTATTTTGTAAGATATTACCTACCATTTTTGGTCACCTGCCATTTCTTATTCTTTGACTTTGGTCAAAAGTCTACCTTTGACTGGTCAAATATTGACCATTGATACTTTGACTTTTGTCCACATGTCATGCACCTATTGGAGAGCTGGTGGGGGCCTGTCCTTCTATCAGAACCTGGCAAGGAAGAGGGCACACGCCACCCTTGGCATGTGCCTAAGTTGGAGGCGCCTAGGAGTTCCTGTTGGACAGGGACTCCATCTTCTTTTTGGATTTTAATTAGAGTTCTCCTAAGAACTAACTTTGACTGATCTTAGATGCCCTCTAAGGAGGAATCCAGGGGACTCTATTTCCATGAATCAGATTTAGATCTGATTTTACAAAGAGTTGTGATTGATTGGGAAGAAGAGGAGTTGGATCATAGTTAGTTTTCTTTCTAGGTTCTGGCAGGGGGACAGGCCCTCACCAGCTCTTCAATAGGTGCATGACACGTGGACAAAAGTCAAAGTATCAATGGTTACCATTTGACCAGTCAAAGATAGACTTTTGACCAAAGTCAAAGAACAAGAAATGGTAGATGACCAAAAATGGCAGGTAATGTCTTACAAAATAAGACAATCTTTTCTGACTTGGACAACCTCCAGTCAGACCATATGAAGGCCTCTGATTGAGCACAAACTTCTTTGGCTCAGTCAGGACAACTTATTTATGATAGCAAAAGAAGAACGTTAGGTTCAATCGAGTGCTAGCACGATTTCCTTGAACCTAATTGAATCTCATTCAGATCAATTGAACTGGATCAGTTCAATTGATGATCACCAGATTCAAACCCTTGTTTGTGTGATCCAGTTAGGTTCAGTTCTGTATGGTAATGGGATATGTCATGATCTCTATCATCGACATCATCGAAACTCCTTTCGATGGATCAGAACTCTTCTGATTCGAACAGCTAGAATGATCGATCATCTAAATCATTCTAATTGCTCCCAAAATCCATCCAGTGACACCTAGCAGTATATGGTGGCAACCCATCAGAGCTGAATGCGAACCTCTTGGTGCAGCTACCTTGTGTGATTAAGTTCTTCTATCTTGAGCCCCGATCAGATTAGGGTTAAGGTGAAACTCGTCAAACCCTAGTCTCTGTCATATGATGTAATCATTCGATTCAAGTCCAATGTGAAAATCTAAATAGAAACTCTTTCTATTATTTCACTCTGCCATGGCCATGGGCTTCTGGACTTGATTCTCATGATCATCATAGGGCTGCTCCTCTACCACCGAGGTAGATAGATTCCATCTTGATGCAATCCAGTTCCTACAATGAACATGCTATAGCCAACATACACCTCAGGATTTCGATATGGCTAGGAGACCGAGTAATGGTGTAGTCAAACTATAACACCCTCAAGGTGAACTGTCCGATGCACCTCAGGTCAAAGAACCAGACACACTACTGCAGCATCGAGTCAGTCATTGACGAGAAGGTAGACTTCCCTAATGACTACTCGAGGTGGTCACGCTCAGTGCCCTCATTCTCTAACGAGTACCTATACTCTCGCTCCGGTGTCTCCACACCGTAGACTCAAGACTCATCTACTAAAGAGAAGCGATTGTACACCAACCTTCCGGATCAATCACCATCCTCGTGATGATCCTATGGTCGGGAGCATTTTATGAGTTAATAATGATTATTCATGTCTTAAATTTTCAACTCTTGAAAATATGAATTATCATTACCATTAACTCAAAGGATGTATCACAGACACTAAATACACATATGTGATAGAAAATAATCCATTTTATTGATATTAGTCAAAATTATAATTTTGCCCCTAGAAGTGTATTACAAGTGTCAGCCAATTCTGGCTTCTAGGGCACATATATCTAACAATCTTCCCACTTGTCCTAAAGCCAATTGGCTACAAGTCTAAGTCCCATCTTCTCAAGGTGGGCTTCGATCTTCTACTGGCCCAACGGCTTTGTAAGTGGGTCTGCCACATTATCTATGGAGTTGACTCTCTTGACCTCGACATAATCCTTCTCGAGGTAATCGCGGATGAGGTGGTATCGCCACTCAATGTGCTTGGATTTCTGGTGAGACCTTGGCTCCTTAGCAAGGGCTATGGCACCATTATTGTCGCAGTATAGAGGAATGGCATCTGATGGCATTACTCCGATTTCTGCAGCAAACTTCTTATACCAGAATGCTTTCCTTCGCAGCTTCTGATGCAGCGATATATTCTGCTTCCATGGTGGAATCTGCTATCACCGTTTGCTTGAAACTCTTCCAGCTGATAGCACCACCATTGCACACAAACAGACTTCCAGATGTCGACTTTCGATCATCTATATCGGACATGAAATCCGAGTCTGTGTATCCCTGAACTTGGAGTTCTCCATTACCAAAGACCAACATCATATCCTTAGTTCTTCTCAAGTACTTAAGGATACATTTCACAGAAGTCCAGTGTTCTTCACCTAGATTTGACTGATATCTGCTTGTGACACTCACAGCATGGGCTATATCAGGTCGTGTACATAGCATGGCATACATGAGGCTCCCTATTGCAGAAGCATAAGGGATCTTGCTCATGCATTCTATTTCCTCAGGTGTGCTAGGGCACATCTTCTTGGAAAGATGAATACCATGTCTGAAGGGTATTAATCCCCTCTTAGAGTTTTCCATACTAAACCTCTTTAGTACTTTCTCTATGTACATCTTCTGTGAAAGTCCTAGCATCCTATTCGGTCTATCCCTATAGACCTTAATTCCTAGAATAAAGGATGCTTCACCTAGGTCTTTCATGGAGAATTCCTTGGACAACCATAATTTGACTGTTGTCATCATGGGAATATCATTCCCAATAAGGAGGATGTCATCCACGTACAATACGAGGAAGACAACAGCGCTCCCACTGACCTTTTTGAAGACACACGGTTTCTCTTCATTTTTGATGAAACCAAACGTTTTGATCACATTATTGAAATGAGTGTTCTAGCTCCGAGATGCTTGCTTAAATCCTTGTGAAACCTAGTGGCTGTTCCATATGATCTTCTTTTCTCCATTTTTTCTTTCCAATTATTTTTGAAATATATGATAATAATATAAATAAATTAAAATATATAAGAGATTCTAAAATTTATTTTTTATTACATATCAAGCAATGAATTGTATTGATGACCGAGCAAAACGAGCAAAATTTCCATCATTAATGTGATCGATGTTGTCAATATCTATTAACATTGGGTTTAAACTTAGTAATGTGATATTGGGTTTAAACCTAGTAATGTGATATTGGTTGATGGAACGAGCTTAAAGTCTATATTCTCGGACTAGACAAAAAGAAATTAAAAATATTAGAGATTTTATAGCAAATAGTGTAAAAGAAAAAATCATTATATGGAATAAGCAATGACGTGTCCAATCTTTTGGCACCAGTCGAATCTGTTTGGCTAAGTTTTTGGGAGAAAAGAAGTTGCTTATTTTTAAAAATAAAAAAAATAGGTTGTTGGACCAAGTTTATTTTAAAAAATAATCTGCTTCTAAGTGATAATAGAAGTAATTTTTCTACTATGAAAAGAAAGCAGAAAATTGAAGCTTTTCCTTGAAAGCAGAAGATTAAGTTTTTCAAGACATAAATATCCTTACTCAAAATCATTATTTATCATAATTATTTCTATTTAGTTTTACATAATCCTTCCATTATTCTCATGCTACCTGACATCCTTATTATTTTTTATATTTTAATTAAATAAAAATAAAAAAATTAATTAAAATTAATTATGATAAATATTTAAAATTATTTATTTATTTAAATAATTTTAATTATAAAGTAAATCTATACATACTTTTTTTCATAATTTGATAGTCAAAAATATTTTTTTGTAAGATTTGTCAGATATAAACTGCTTTTTAAATACTAATAAAAGTACTTAGTAAATAATTTTATCAAATACAAACTGTTTCTTTCTCATGATATTTTTTTTGAAATTTTATTAAAAAAATTTATTTCAAAATAAAGTGATTTTTACAGTCAAAGGGGTCCCAAGTCTGTATAGCATTTATATGTGGAGGGATTGTTCTATTCCACTAATGTTTTTATGATCATTTTCACTGAATAAAATTTTTGGGCCTACTACTTAAAAATTAGCCCTCTAGTTTTCGTAAGATTGTAGAGACTCCGAGCTGGTATCCCCTTCGCAAGCTCTGTTGTCCAAAAGTCTCATTATATTACAGCCAAGGCTCGGAAATTTCCCCCTCAGTGGGGGGGACGCTGGATTTTCATTAACTCCACCCTTTCCACTTTTATTTTTTCAACAAAGAAAATGTAGCTCACTAAGATAATAAACCTCTCTTGATTCTTAAGTATATGTATAAAATCAACTCGCATTTTCAGTTTTCTTATCCCCAATCCAACTTGAAGCATACGATAGGATAAATTAAATGATATCCCATATGTACAAAATAATAATTTTAAATTACTGTGCATTGGTGTAAAAATATTTTTAGTATACCTTTAGTTAGTTATGCTACTTAAATATAGTAGTGTAGAACAACTTCTCGTCCCTAGCCTTGACTCCACATTCCTTCTGACCTTCAGGGCCTACTGTTGGGGATAAATCCCGCTCCTGCCGAAGCCCGGCCCGACGCTCAGCCCAATGTAACCAGTAGCCGCAGAAGAGCTTCGCGCAGACGGCCGAACTTCAGCCGAACTCCCAGCGGCCGAGCTTCTTCCAGCAGGCCGAACTGGTCAGCTCCCGAGCTTCTTCCGGACTCCCAGCGTCGAGACCGAACTTCCTGGGCGGCCGAACTCCTTCGGACCGACTCCAAGCGGCCGAGCTTCAATGAAGTCCTCTCAGCGGCCGAACTCCTCAGCGGACGGGCTTTAGCGGAATCCCCAAGCGGTCGTCACTCAGGAGCCCGAACTCCTCAGCAGTCGTCACTCGGCCGAACTCCTCAGCGGTCGCCCTCATCAAACTTCGAACTTCGGCCGACCGAGCTCCTACCGAACTCTCAAGTGTCCAAGCCTCAGCCGAAGTCCAACAGCCGGCCGAACCCCAAACGGCCGAGCTTCGGATTCTCAGCAGCCGAACTCTTCAGCGGACGAGCCTTAGCTGCATACCTCCAGCCAGACGCCTATGGGAGCCGAACTCCCTCCTATCTTCCTCTTCAGGAGCCCGAACTCCTCCGAAATGGGCACACGACGAAGGCCTTCAACCCTTCATTCGGCAAGCTCTGCAACCATCACCATCAGTCAGTCCGCCGCACCATCAGGCGATAGCGACCCACTGTCAGGCGGCGATGGCTGTCACCCTCAATCCGCCGCACACGGCACCACCCTCCCGCCGCATGAGACTGACTCCGCCGAACCTCGAGACTGACTCCGCCGAACCTCGAGCGGCCCGCCAGCACGCGGCTGCAGTTGTCACCATCAAGCTCCACTATATAAAGGACCCTCCCGACACGCTAAGGCTAAGCTCTCTGAACTCTCGACTCTCTAAGCTCTCCTCCTCATCTCTAAGCTCCGGAACTCATTCCGAGCACTCCATTACTGTTGGCCGGAAACTAACTTGACCGTCGGAGGGTCCTGCCGGAGCCACCACCCCACCGGTTCCGGACGGGACTTCGTTTTGCAGGTCCCCGGCGGCGACCTCAGCGGCCTCGACTCCGGCGACCTCCGGCGAAGACGGATTTCTGCACCAACAGATTGGCGCTAGAAGGAGGGCTGAACCTTCGAGGTTCCCTTGTTCTTAAAGGAGTGCTCGGCGACTTCTCTTCCCTCTCCGGATCCTTTTCAAAGAAAATGCCCCCCAGGAGAGCCTCGACCCGCGGCGGCCTCCGCGCCCGATCCCGTTCGGGTCCGTCTGCTCCCGCTCCGGCCCCGGCACCCGGCCACTCCGTAGCCGCGGTGGATGCGGAGCAGTTCGGCCTGCTTGCCCAGCAGGTCCGTGACCTTACGGAGGCAGTGCGGGCGATGCAGGCCTTGCATCCGCGGGACCCGGTATCAGCTCGACCGGCGCGGGATTCCCCGGAGTCCCGGGGTCCGGCCCAGGGGCGACCAGCATGGACTACCCGACCTTCAGTCCCCGAAAGGGGAAAGCAGCCGGGGGAGAGCCCCTGCTCGGACTACGGCTCGACCCAGGGAGAAGCTTCGCGCCCATTCTGCGAGAAGACTTTGGAGATCAAGGATCGCGAGGACCTCCTGGATCAAAGGCTCTTAGAAATGAGCCGACGCATAGAGGAACTTCGTCATACTCCCTCCTCCCGCGGTAACGATATTTGCACTGACCCTCCTTTCTCGCAGAAAATCATGCAGGAACAGGTCCCGCCGAACTTCAAGCTCCCGCACTTCGAGAGCTATGATGGAACCACCGATCCGGTCGACCATTTGGAAGCCTTCAGGACGACGATGTTGCTCCATGGTGCGCCAGACGCCATCTTGTGCCGGGCTTTCCCCTCCACCCTTAAGGGAGCAGCCAGGAATTGGTACTCGGCGCTTAAGCCGAGCACCATCCAATCGTTTGACCAAATGAGTCAGCAGTTCGCGGCCCATTTCGTCAGTAGCAGGCGGCCGCGCCGAGGCTCGGATTCCTTGATGGCCATCAGGCAGAAGGAGGGAGAACCTATCCGGGCTTATGTCACCCGGTTTAACGCAGCCGCTCTGGAAGTCCGGAACTTGGACCAATCAGTTGCAATGGCCGCCCTCAAAGGCGGCCTCCAGAAGAACGACCTGCTGTTCTCCCTGGAAAAGAAATATCCCCAGGGATTTCGCTGACATGCTAGCTCGGGCCGAAAGTTACGCCCGGGCAGAGGAGGCTTTCGAAGCCAAGGACAATGAAGCTCGCGACAAGCGACGAATCAGCGGGCCAGGGAAGCCCGCCGAAGAAAGGAAGCGGACCGAGGTACGGCCGCGCTCCAGAACTCCCCCTAGCCGCGGACGAGCCCGAACTCCCCCTCGGGCTCGGAAGCAGGGAACCCCCAGCGGAAGGGCCCGCCGAGGTTCCCCTCTTCACCGAAGTTTCCCCTCCACGCCGAAGTCCTCCCCGACGATGATTTCACAGCTACGCCCCCCTCAACGCCCCGAAGGCCCAAGTGCTGATGGAGATCAAGGAACGACTTTCCGAGGCCGGAGAGAATGCGTTCCCATCCCAGCAAACGCAATCCCAACAAGTTCTGCCTCTACCATCGCGACCACGGTCATGACACTGAGGAGTGCATCCAGCTCCAGGACGAGATCGAGGAGCTCGTCAGGCGAGGCAGACTTGGCCGATTCCTGCGAAGACGACCTGAAGAGCGGGAAGATCGGCTGAGGGCGTTGCCACCGACCAGAGGAGACCAACAAGAGGATCGGCCGCCTCTTGGCGTCATCAACACCATCTCGGGGGGGCTTCAGCGGGAAGAAACCGACGGATCCGGAGGACCGACAAAGAGGCAAGGACGACGGAGCCTGTGACATTCACCGAGGCAGACAGCCAGGGGATCCAATTTCCGCATAACGATGCAGTTGTACTTTCTTTGAACATCGCTGACTATGATGTGCGTCGTGTCTTCGTGGATAATGAAAGTTCGGCAGATATATTGTTCTACGATGCCTTCTTAAAAATGTCCCTACCTGATGATCGCTTAGGGCCTGTGAACTCCCCCCTGGTAGGATTTGCTGGCGTCACCATTCCGGTCGAAGGTATAATAACTTTGGCTGTGACGGCAGGCCGACACCCGAAGTTGGCCAAGGCGCAGGTCGACTTCTTAGTCGTGAAAACCCCGTCCGCCTATAATGCGATCCTCGGGCGACCCGACCTAAATGCGCTCTGGATGGTAGTATCAACCTACTACTTGAAGATGAAATTTCCGACGAGTCACGGAGTCGGCGAGGTCAGAGGAGACCAAGCTTTGGCGAAGTATTGCTACTCAGCCACCCTGCACAGGGGGAACCAGCCCGACCCTTACCTTGTTGACGGGCTGGACGTCCGCGACGACCTCACCGAGGAGCGGGGCGAGCCCGCGGAAGACCTCGTCTCCGTGCCCTTGCATGACGAAAACCCGGGGCACGTGGTGCAGATCGGCTCCGGCTTGGCGGCCGAGGTTAGGGAGCAGCTCGTCGCTTTCCTCAGAAGAAATGCGGACATCTTCGCATGGACCCCAGCGGATGTACCGGGGATCGACGCCGAGGTCATGGAACATCGGCTGGCCGTCGATCCGAAGCACCGGCCTATCAAAGAAAAGCTGCGCCACCATGCCCCGGAGAGGCAGAGGGCGATCGCCGAAGAAGTGGACAAGCTCCTCAAAGCCGGACTCATCCGGGAGGTCAACTATCCGACGTGGGTCTCGAACGTGGTTCTCGTCAAGAAGGCGAACAACAAGTGGAGGATGTGCGTCGACTTCAAGAAGCTGAACAAGGCCTGTCCGAAGGACAGCTACCCCCTGCCCAGGATCGACCAACTGGTGGACGCAACCTCGGGCCACGAGCTCCTCACCTTCATGGACGCCTTTTTCGGTTACAACCAGATACGCATGGCGCCCGAAGATGAAGAAAAGACCACCTTCATTACTGACCGAGGTCTCTACTGTTACAGGGTCATGCCCTTCGGACTCAAGAATGCAGGGGCGACATACCAGCGCTTGGTCAACAAGGTCTTCAAGGGACAGATCGGCCGCAACATGGAGGTGTACGTGGACGACATGCTCGTCAAAAGCCGAGCTTCAGCAGACCACCTGGCCGACCTTGAAGAGACCTTCGGTACGCTCAGGAGGCACAAGATGAAGCTGAACCCGATCAAATGCGCCTTCGGCGTGACCTCCGAAAAATTCCTCGGATTTATGGTGTCAAAATGCGGAATCGAGGCAAACCCCGAGAAAATCCGAGCTATTCGAGAAATGGCTGCTCCGAAGACAATCAAGAAAGTTCAGCGCCTGGCCGGAAGGGTGGCGTCCCTAAGTCGCTTCGTCTCAAGGTCGGCCGAGCGGTGCATGCCCTTCTTCCGAGTTCTCCGGCGACCAAAGAACTTCTGCTGGACGATGGAGTGCGAGCAAGCATTTGAAGAGCTCAAAAGCTACCTCGGCTCGCCCCCGCTGCTGGCAAGGCCCGAACCCGGGAGGAATTATTTCTATACCTTGCTGTCTCCCCCGGAGCCCTGGCGGCGGTATTGGTCAGGGAAGAAGCGAAGGCACAACGACCGATTTACTACGTGAACCGAACCCTGAGGGACGCGGAGACCAGATACTCCAGGTTGGAAAAGTTAACCTACTGTCTCCTAATTGCTGCCAGAAGGCTCCGACCTTACTTCCAGGAGCACACCATAACGGTCCTCACAGACCAACCAATAAGGGCGGTCCTCCACCGAGCGGACGCTTCCGAAAGAATTACAAAATGGGCAATCGAGCTCACAGAGTTCGACATCAACTACCGGCCCAGGCCGTCGATCAAAGCCCAGATACTGGCGGACTTTGTGCTAGAATGCACCATTCCGGTCGAAGCCGAGCTTGGATCGAGCGACGCCGACGTCGGTGCAGGACCGAGCTATGATAAGGCCGAGCTTTGGCAGCTAAGCCTCCCCGAAGAAAGGGCCGACCTCTCCGAAAGCTTCTGGGTACTGCACGTAGATGGCTCATCCAACTCCGCTGGAGCGGGTGCGGGGCTGGTCTTGGTCAGCCCCGAGGGGATCGTCGTCGAGTACGCGCTGCGCTTCGAGTTTCCCGCGATCAACAATGAGGCCGAATATGAAGCGCTGATCATCGGATTGTGGATAGCAAGGGAACTGAAGGTAGATCGGCTCCAGGTCTACAGCGATTCCCAGCTGGTGGTCGGTCAGGTTGGCGGCGACTACGAGGCACGGGAGGAGAACATGGTGAGGTACCTCGGGAAGGTGAAGAATTTGATTCCAGCCTTCGATAGCTTCGGCATTCGGCACGTCCCGAGGACGAAAAATGCAAGGGCCGACCTTCTCTCTAGGTTGGCCACTTTCGCCCCGGCCGAACTATCCAAAGAAGTATTTTTGGAAACTCTGAAGCGCCCGACCACGGAAGAATCCCAGGCCATCCTACGGACGGACCTCGAGCCCAGCTGGATCGATCCGTTGGTCGCCTACCTTAAAGAAGGGGTCCTTCCTCACGACCGAAAAGAAGCCCGGAAGCTCAGGAACCAGGCCTCCCGCTACGTCTTATACGAGGGGAGGTTATATAAAAGGTCGTATTCCCTCCCGTTGCTGAGATGCCTCCGACCTTCGGAGGCCGACTTCGCACTGCGGGACGTGCACGAAGGACTCTGCGGAAGTCACACTGGGGCCAGGTCCCTGTCGCAAAAACTACTTCGGCAGGGGTACTACTGGCCGACCCTGTTTCGCGACTCCGTAGAATATGTGAGGAGGTGCGATCGCTGCCAGAAGAACGCCAGCGTGCAAAGGCAGCCAGCGTCCGAACTTACTCCGCTCAGCGCGCCGTGGCCCTTCGCGCAATGGGGGATGGACATACTCGGCCCCTTCCCAACAGCGTCCGGACAGCGGAAGTTTCTCTTGGTCGCGATTGACTACTTCACCAAGTGGGTCGAGGCGGAACCGCTGGCGAAGATCACCGAGGCCAAGGTGCAGGACTTCGTATGGAAGTCGCTAATTTGCCGGTTCGGCCTGCCCCGAACCCTCATAACCGACAACGGGCGGCAGTTCACTGGAGCACGGTTTGCCGAGTTCTGCGAAGGACTAAACATCTCCCACCACTTCACCTCGGTGGCTCACCCGCAGGCCAATGGGGAAGCTGAAGTGACCAACCGGACCCTACTGCAAGGTATCAAGGCGAGGCTCGATGGGGCGAAGGGGGCCTGGGTGGACGAACTCTACCACGTCCTCTGGGCATACCGAACTACGCAGAGGGTGCCGACCGGTGAGACGCCCTTCGCCTTGGCCTTTGGTACCGAGGCGGTTATCCCGATCGAGCTCAAACTCCCGTCTGTGCGAGTCGTGGGCTTCAACGAGCAGCACAACCCCCAGGACCTTAGAGTCAACCTCGACCTTCTAGAAGAAAAAAGGGAGGAAGCCCGCATCCGGATGGCTGCCTACCGACGGAAGGTGGCTCGATATTACAACTCCAGGGTCAAAGGCAAGGCATTCAGAGTGGGGGACCTAGTGCTTCGACGAGCAGCCGTCTCTCAGCCTCAGAGCCAAGGGAAACTCGTCCCGAATTGGGAAGGTCCATATGAAGTGGTAGAGGTCATCCGACCCGGAACCTATCGCCTGAAGGAGCTCGGGGGAACAGTGCTTCCCCGACCTTGGAACTCAGAAAATCTGAGAATGTATCACCAATAGGCTTCCCTTAATAAAGCTCCTTCGTTCGATGGTATTATTTCAGGATCACATGACGACAGGGAAGAAGCGAACCCGCCATGAGGGCGCGAGAAATCGGCCTTAAGGAAGAGTCCAATCGCCCCTTGGGAGAAAAATGGAGAGCAGAAGTTCTTCCGCAGAAGCCGAATGGAGTTCGGCGCAAAAAGGCCTCCGCGGAAAAGCAGAATGAAGCTCGGCGCAAGTGAAGCCTAACTTTCTTTCGAAGCCCTCATCGCTCCAGTCAAGCCGAACTCCCCCATCTTGAGTGTGTCGTCAACAAAACCTCCTACAAAGAATTCGGAGGAGGAGCAAAGTTTGGCTCCACCTCGAGTTCGTCGTCAAGGAGGTTCGGATAATGAAGAAAGAAGTTCCCCCACAAGGTTTTGCAAGAAGGCGGGATGAAGTTCGGTTGTGTTCAAGGACGCGGCATGAAGTTCGGCCGCGTCTGCAACCTCGAGGCTCATCGTCGAGGAAGCCCCGACAAAAAAGCAGGAAGTTCCGCCGCGGAAGGTCTCGCGGAAAAATGGAATGAAGATTCAGGATGAAGTCCGGCTCGAGGAAAGCCGAGCTCCATGAAGCCCTCCCGCGGAAGCTTTCGCAAGAAAGCGGAGCAAAGTTCGGCCCAAGTGAAGCCGAGCTCCTTTTTTCACCAAGATAAGTTCGGCGTGAGCCAGAAGTTCGGCGCGAACAAGGGCAGAACAAAGTTCTCCCACGGAATGAAGTTCGGCATAAGCAAGGCCGAACTCCGCAGCTCCTCATCAGAATAAAGTTCAGCGGAAATAAGGCCGCACTATCCTCAAAAGCTCATCATTGAAAGGAGTTCGGCGCAAGTGAGGCCGAACTTCCCTTCAAAGCTCACCGTCAAGTTCGGTGCAGACAAAGGCGGAACGAGGTTCTCCCGCGGAATGAAGTTCGGCATATTCATCACAGGGAGGCCGCACTATCCTCAGATCATTGGAGTTCGGCGCAAGTGAGGCCGAACTTCGGTATTTGCAGACAAAGGGGAATGGTTCTCCCGCGGAATGAAGTTCGGCATTTCAGGGAGGTCGGAGGAAGTTCGGTTGTGCTCGCGACCGCCCTAGGAACGAAGTTCGACCGCGTTTACGAACCTCGCAGCACAAGACCCGAATTCTTCGAACACGCCACCAAGGGAGCTTCGATAGAAGGGTGAGAAGAAACCCTCCTCCCGAAAGGTTCCGCAACTACGCCCCTCTACTTTAACTCGAATTCTCAACAAAGCTAAGAGCCAGCCGCCAGACCTGAGGGACTATGACCTCCCCGAACGTGCGCGATGGAAGCAAGTAATGCCCCTAGCATCGCGACTACGACCACAACACTGAGGAATACATCTAGCCCCAAGACGAGATTGACGAACTCTGCGGGGCGAGATTCCTTCAACGCCGGCCTGAAGCAGGAGAAGATCGGCTAAAAGCACTGCCGTAACCAGAAACTTCAAGATCGGCCACCTCACGGCGTTATCAACATTACCCCAGAGGAGGGACTACATCGGCGATTCGTCACCTCCCACTGTCAAAGCCAACAAGAAGCACGGACGACGGTCTAAACCTTGGCTACAGGAGACGAGGTCTCCCCGTGTCAACATCGGCCGGGTGAAACAAGGCCCTACCGAAGTCGAAGGCCCCGTTCACAAAGGACGGGATGGGGGGAGAGGCGAGGACGACGGTCCCCATGTGCCCCCACAGCCGGTTAGGAACAGGAGGAGAACCTCGTCCTAACGTGAGCAAAGTCGAAGGCCCCGTTCAC
>QRFJ01000013.1:817588-995088 GCA_006176705.1 Cocos nucifera
ATGAAGCCCTCCCGCGGAAGCTTTCGCAAGAAAGCGGAGCAAAGTTCGGCCCAAGTGAAGCCGAGCTCCCTTTTTCACCAAGATAAGTTCGGCGTGAGCCAGAAGTCGGCGCGAACAAGGGCAGAACAAAGTTCTCCCCGGAAGAAGTCGGCATAAGCAAGGCCGAACTCCGCGCTCCTCATCGAATAAAACAAGGCACTATCCTCAAAAGCAGAACTATCCTCAAAAGCTCCTCATCAGAATAAAGTTCAGCGGAAATAAGGCCGCACTATCCTCAAAAGCTCATCACTGAAAGGAGTTCGGCGCAAGTGAGGCCGAACTTCCCTTCAAAGCTCACCGTTCAAGTTCGGTGCAGACAAAGGACGGAATGAGGTTCTCCCGCGGAATGAAGTTCGGCATTTCACGGGAGGTCAGAGGAAGTTCGGTTGTGCTCGCGACCGCCCTAGGAACGAAGTTCGACCGCGTTTACGAACCTCGCAGTGCACAAGACCCGAATTCTTCGAACACGCCACCAAGGGAGCTTCGATAGAAGGGTGAGAAGAAACCCTCCTTCCGAAAGATTTCTACTAGCCCCTCTACTTTAACTCGAATTCTCAACAAAGCTAAGAGCCGGCCGCCAAGACCTGAGGGACTATGACCTTCCCGAACGTGCGCGATGGAAGCAAGTAATGCCCCTAGCATCGCGACTACGACCACAACACTGAGGAATACATCTAGCCCCAAGACGAGATTGACGAACTCTGCGGGGCGAGATTCCTTCAACGCCGGCCTGAAGCAGGAGAAGATCGGCTAAAAGCACTGCCATAACCAAAAACTTCAAGATCGGCCACCTCACGGCGTTATCAACATTACCCCAGAGGAGGGACTACATCGGCGATTCGTCACCTCCCACTGTCAAAGCCAACAAGAAGCACGGACGACGGTCTAAACCTTGGCTACAGGAGACGAGGTCTCCCCGTGTCAACATCGGCCGGGTGAAACAAGGCCCTACCGAAGTCGAAGGCCCCGTTCACAAAGGACGGGATGGGGGGAGAGGCGAGGACGACGGTCCCCATGTGCCCCCACAGCCGGTTAGGAACAGGAGGAGAACCTCATCCTAACGTGAGCAAAGTCGAAGGCCCCGTTCACAAAGGACGGGATGGGGGGAGAGGCGAGGACGACGGTCCCCATGTGCCCCCACAGCCGGTTAGGAACAGGAGGAGAACCTCGTCCTAACGTGAGCAAAGTCGAAGGCCCCGTTCACAAAGGACGGGATGGGGGGAGAGGCGAGGACGACGGTCCCCATGTGCCCCCACAGCCCGGTTAGGAACAGGAGGAGAACCTCGTCCTAACGTGAGCAAAGTCGAAGGCCCCGTTCACAAAGGACGGGATGGGGGGAGAGGCGAGGACGACGGTCCCCATGTGCCCCCACAGCCCGTTAGGAACAGGAGGAGAACCTCGTCCTAACGTGAGCAAAGTCGAAGGCCTCGTTCCACCTGAGGCGAGATGGGGGGAGACGGACGACGGTCCAAATGTGCCCCCACAGCCCGTCGGGAACGGAAGGAGAACCCCGTCCTAACGCGAGCAAAGTTCGAGTCCAAACTCCGAAACCCACAGGAAAGAAAATCTCCATCGACGACTTCGGCTACAGATCGGATCTCCCCCGAGGGACCGGGCCAACTTCGGTAGCAAAAGGTAAGATCTCCCCTAAGCGACCGCGACAACCTCGGCTGCGGGAAAGAAGGTCTCCCCCGAGTCAACTTCGGCTGATAGAGACAATGTCGCCCCCGAGGAGCCCAACTCCGACCCCGACCATAGAAGGCGGGATTCACTTCGGCTTCATCAACTTTGGCTGGAAATGAGTCCCGCTGGAGGTGAGGTCTCCCCCAAGCCTCAGCTTCAACTTCAACGTCAACACTGGCTGGAGATGAGACCTCCCCGAGCTTCAGCTACGACAAGCGTGGGGCCCGGAAGAAGGCTCCGGCAGTCGCCTATTGTGGTACTCCCTTCCTTCAATTTTTGAACTCGGGAGTGGGGGGCTACTGTTGGGGATAAATCCCACTCCTGCCGAAGCCCGGCCCGACGCTCAGCATAATGCAACCAGTAGCCGCAGAAGAGCTTCAGCGCACTGGTCTGACCGAACTCCTTCAGCCGGTCGAACTGTCAAGCGGCCGAACTGCTAAGCGGCCGAACTCCCAGCGGCCGAGCTTCTTCCAGCAGGCCGAACTGGTCAGATTCCAAGCTTCTTCCGGACTCCCAGCGTCGAGACCGAACTTCCTGGGCGGCCGAACTCCTTCGGACCGACTCCAAGCGGCCGAGCTCCAATGAAGTCCTATCAGCGGCCGAACTCCTCAGCGGACGAGCTTTAGCGGAATCCCCAAGCAGTCGTCACTCAGCCGAACTCCTCAGCGGTCGCCCCTCGGCCGACCGAGATCCTATCGAACTCTCAAATATCCAAGCCTCAGCCGAAGTCCAACAGCCGGCCGAACCTCCAAACGGCCGAGCTTCGGATTCTCAGCAGCCGAACTCTTCAGCGGACGAGCCTTAGCTGCATACCTCCAGCCAGACGCCTATGGGAGCCGAACTTCCTCCTATCTTCCTCTTCAGGAGCCCGAACTCCTCCGAAATGGGCACACGACGAAGGCCTTCAACCCTTCATTCGGCAAGCTCTGCAACCATCACCATCAGTCAGTCCGCCGCAGGCGATAGCGACCCACTGTCAGGCGGCGATGGCTGTCACCCTCAATCCGCCGACCCACTATCAGGCGGCGATGGCTGTCACCCTCAATCCGCCGCACACGGCACCATCCCGTGAGACTGACTCCGCCGAACCTCGAGCGGCCCGCCAGCACGCGGCTGCAGTTGTCACCATCAAGCTCCACTATATATAGGACCCTCCCGACATGCTAAGGCTAAGCTCTCTGAACTCTCGACTCTCTAAGCTCTCCTCCTCATCTCTAAGCTCCGGAACTCATTCCGAGCACTTCATTATTGTTGGCCGAAAACTAACTTGACCGTCGGAGGGTCCTGCCGGAGCCACCCCCCATCGGTTCCGGATGGGACTTCATTTTGTAGGTCCCCGGCGGCGACCTCAGCGGCCTCGACTCCGACGATCTCCGGCGAAGATGGATTTATGCACCAACAACTATCAAGATTGATGAACTTATTACTCACATGCCAACGATCATATTCCTGATGTCTAATTTTATGTTTTGATCAATGTTTCACAATTTCTACCTTTCTATGTATTATTTTAACTTTTTTGTGTACCTACATTTGTCTTGCATGGCTTTTGGTCCTAAAAGGCACTTGAGCTGATGGATCAGGCACATGAATTGGAAAATTCTTGTTCACGAGGGACACGATTCTCAGACTTTTCCCCAATATCCCTTTCTAAGGACCCATTTAGTTCGCAGAATTATTTTTTTTCCAAAAAATAGTTTTTTAAAAAATTAAAAAAATATTTTTTAAAAATAAAATTTTGATATATTTAGTTAATTATGAAAAATAATTTATTAAAAAATAATTTATATTTATTTTTTAAAAGAAGAAAAAAAATAAATACCATGAAAAATTGGTGTTTGATAAATTTTTAAGTAGAGATAATTCATAATAAAAATATTTCTAATATATTTAATAATTAAAAAAAAGTATAAAATAAAATATTGATAATAATAAAAATACTAAAAAGAATAAAACTCAAAAAATAGTGTATATATATATATATATATTTTTGGTGTAGAATTTGGTTGACATCGGATTGAACTGGAGTCGAGGAAGACGAGGTCGCCGCTAATGACCTACAAAATAAAGTTTCGTCTAGAGTCGGTGGTGGCGGCTTCGGTGGGATCCTCCGATAGTCAAGTTAGTTCTCCTGGACAACAGAAATGGAGTGCTCAGAGAGGAGTTCGGCAAAGTTTCGAAAAGAAGAGAAAAGCCTCTACAAAACGTATCTGGGAGGTCCTTTTTATAGACGGAGCTTCTTGTAATTGTCCTGATAAATAATCGTCGTAATCGTTCTGATAAATACCCATCATAATCATCTTGATAAATGTCAATCGTGATTGTCTTGATAAATATCGATCATAATTATCGTGGTAATTGTAATCGTTCAGTAGTGAAATTGCCTGTAGGAATCCATCTGAAAAAATAGTCTGTAAGAAGTTCGACTTTCATAAAAGCCCGATTGGAGGAGGAGTCCAGAAGGAGTTCGGCTCCCATAGAAGCCCGACTGGAGGAGGAGTCCGGAAGGAGTTCGACTTTCGTAGAAGTTCGGCTGCTAGAGAAGTTCGGAAGGAGTTCAGCCGCTGAGAAGTTTGGCCAGCTGAAGAGATTCGGTTGGAGCTCGACTGTTGAGAAGTTCGGTTGGGTTTGGCCGCTGGGTAGTTCAGCCACTAAATGAGTCTGGCTGCTAGGAAGAGAATTTTCGATTGAAGCTCTTCCGTGATTACCAACCAGCTAAGCTTCAGACTGAACTTCGATGGGAGCAGAATTTATCCCCAACAATAGTTTCCTCACTTCCGAGTTCGAAACTCGAAGGAAGAGAGTACAAAAAAGATGACTGTCGAAGTCCTCTTCAAGGCTCTGTACCTTATCTCCAGCCGAGATTAAAAGTGTAGTTGAAGCTCGAAGGAGATCTTATCTTCAGCCAAGGTTGAAGTTATAATTGAAGCTCGGGAGAGATCTTGTCTCCTATTGTTGTTGAGCACAATGAGACCGTCTTTGGGGCCTTTTCTCTCATCCCATCTAAAATGATCGAGGCCTTTGACTTTGCTCACCTTAGGATGAGGCTCTCATTCTGTTCTTAACGGACTGTGGGAGCACATAAGGGCCGTTGTCAGAGCCTTTTCCTCATCTCATCTAAAATGAATCGAGGCCTTCGACTTTGCTCACGTTAGGATGAGGTTCTCCTCCTGTTCCTAATGGCTATGGGGGCACATAAGGGCCTATTGACAAGGCCTCTCCCCCCATCTCGTCTAAAATGAACGAGGTCTTCGACTTTGCTCATGTTAGGATCAGGTTCTTCTTCTATTCCTAATGGATTGTGGGGGCACATAAGGCCGTTGTCAGGGCCTCTCTCCCCATCTCATCTAAAATGAACGAGGCCTTCGACTTTGCTCGTGTTAGAACGAGGTTCTCCTCCTGTTCCTAACGGACTGTGGGGGCACATAAGGGCCGTTGTCAGAGCCTCTGCATCCATTGAGATTGAAGCTCGAAGAAAATCTTATCTCCTACCGAGGTTGACGTTGAAGTGAAAGCTCGGGGGAGATCTTAACTCCAGCCGAGGTTGACTCCGACGCTCGGAAGAGATCCTATCTCTAGCCGAAGTTGACTCGGACGCTCGAAAGATATTCTATCTCTAGCCAAGGTTGACTCGGACGCTCGGAGGAGGTCTTGTCTCCAGTCGAGGTTGACTCCGACGACGCTCGAAAAAGATCCTATATCCAATCGAGGTTGACTCCGACGCTCGGGAGAAATCTTATCTCTAGCCGAGGTTGACCGGACGCTCGAGAGAGATCCGATCTCTAGCCAAGGTTGAAGAACTTCGATCTGCTCATGTTAGAACGAGGTTCTCTTTCTATTCCTAACATGGCCACTATTGATTGCTTCTTCTCTGTCATCACATAGCTTTTGCACCAAAAAATAATAATATTGAAAAGGAGAAATTTTATTGAAGGAAAATTACTGGCAGCATGTTTTCGAATTCTATGCATTTCAGGGTCGTAGGAGCGTTGTTCCTTCGAGTTTCTTTAGGCGATAAGATTCGGTTCAAATGACCTCCTCTATTTCATGTTGGTCTTCTCAATTTGGAGCAAACTTCTTTTGGCTTTGAGGCTGAGAGATGACAGCTCGTCGAGGTACCGAGCCTCCCAGGGGTAACGTTGATGACATCGGAAGGCGGCCGACCTCTATGTTGTTCCTGGCTATGGCAACGCTCTTGGTCGATCTTCTCCTACTTCATACTGGCATCGGAGGAATTGATCCAGCTGGCCCTTTCTGATGAGCTCCTCGATTTCATCTTAGAGCTGAATGCATTCCTCAGTATCGTGGCCATGGTCACGGTGGTAGAGATAGTATTTGCTTCAATTGCGCTTGTTCGGAGGAGACCGTAATTCCTCTGATCTTGGTAGCTGACTCTTGATTTCTATTAGAACTTGAGTTCGAGGAGCGTTAAGGAGGGCATAGTTGTAGAATCTTCCAGGGAGAGGACTTCTTCGTGCCCTTCTGTCAGAGCTTTTTTGATGACGAGCTCGATGAGGAGTTCGGTCTTACTTGGGCTCGAGGCAAGTCCTTGAGTGCGACCAAACTTCACTAGATCCTCTATCGACGGTGGGTCTATTAGACTCGTCCGTCCACCGCTCTTCTGCGACTTTTTCGTCTTTTAATTTGAAGGCTTCTTCCATACGGACATATCTCTCAACCCGGGCTAGCAGATTGGCAAAGTTCTTAGGATATTTTTTTTCAGAAAAAATAGCAAATCGTTCTTCTGAAGGCCGTCTTTGAGCGTGGCCATTGCAACAGACTGGTCCAGGTCCCGGACCTCCAATATCGCAGCGTTAAATTAGGTGACATAAGTCCGGATGGATTTTCCCTTTTTCTACTTGATATTCATCAGAAAATTTGAACTTCAGCATGGACCTTGGCTGCTGACGAAGTGAGCCATGAATTGATGGCTCATCTGATAAAGCAAAAAGATCGTACTTGGCTTCAACGCTGAGTACCAATTTTTTGCTATCCCCCTCAAGGTTGATGGAAAAGCTCGGCATAATATGGCATCTGGTGTGCTATGAAGCAGCATTATGGTCCGGAAAGCCTCCAGATGATCAACCGGATTAGAGGTTCCATTGTAGCTTTCAAGTTGAGAGAGGTTGAAGTTTGGTGGAACAAGCTCTTGCATAAGTCAAGGAGAGAAAGAAGGATCAGTGCGGATGTCGTCATGGTGAGCTAGGGCGACGTGGCTGAGCTCCTCAATTCGTCGATCCATTTTTCATAGTTTGTGATTGAGGACGTCGTCTCGATCGTAGACCTTGAAGGGCTTCCGGCTATAGATGGGGAAGGTCTCCTCCAGAGGAGAACCATGATCCGAACTTGGATCCTCTGCTCTCTATTTTTTCTTCCCAGCGACGATGGGCATGCTATCCCAAATGCTCTTTTTTGGGATCAATTTTCGACATTCTGATGGTGGGTTTCTTGACGAAGTCGCCATCGGAGGCTACCGCATGGCCTATACCATCTCGGTGAGACGTTGAACCTGCTGCATCAGCAGGTTAAACTGTTCTGGATTCACTATGACTGTAGGTGGAGCTTGAGTTACCGAAGCTAGAGTAGGAGCTGATGTATCTGGACGGGATCTAGCTGCAGAGATCGTTGATCGTCGGGTCGAAGCTTTTCTGAGAGGCATTTTTTTTTCTAAGAAGAACTCTAGATCGCTACTGAGCACTCTTTTAAGATCAAGGGAATCTTAAGAATAGAGGGCCCTTTCTCTAGCGTCAATTTTGTTGGTGCAGAATTTGGTTGACGTCGGATTGAGCTGGAGTCGAGGAAGACGAGGTCGCCGCTAGTGACCTGCAAAACAAAATTTCACCTAGAGTTGGTGGTGGTGGCTCCGGTGGGACCCTCCGATGGTCAAGTTAGTTTTTCTGGACAACAGAAATGGAGTGCTTAGAGAGGAGTTCGATAGAGTTTCGGGAAGGAGAGAAAAGCCTCTAGAAAATGTATCTGGAGAATCCTTTTTATAGATGGAGTTTGTTGTAACTATCCTGATAAATGACCGTCGCAATCATTCTGATAAATGCCCATCATAATCGTCTTGATAAATGCCAATCATGATTATCTTGATAAATGCCGATCATAATTATCATGATAATTATAATCGTTCAATAGTAGGATCGTCTGTAGGAATCTGTCTGAAGGAACAGTCTGTAAGAAGTTCGACTTCCATAAAAATTCGACTGGAGGAGGAGTTTGAAAGGAGTTTGGCTCCCGTAGGAGCCCGACTAAAGGAGGAGTCTGGAAGAAGTTCGGCTTTCGTAGAAGTTCGACTGCTGGAGGAGTCTGGAAGAAGTTCGACCACTGAGAAGTTCGATCGACTGGGGCTCGATCGCTGAGAAGTTCGATTGGATTTGGCCGCCGGATAATTCGGCCACTGAATGAGTCCGGCTGCTAGGGAGAGAATTTTTAATTGAAGCTCTTCCATGATTACTAGCTGGCTAAGCTTCAGACTAAACTTCGATGGGAGCAGAATTTATATGTGTGTGTGTATATATATGTATATATATATATGTATGTATGTATGTACATACATGTATGTACATATATGTACATATATATATATATGTTGGTGTAGAATTTGGTTGACGTCGGATTGAGTTAGAGTGAAGGATGATGAGGTCGCCGTCGGTGACCTATAAAATAAAGTTCCATCCGGAGTCCGTGTTGTTGCCCCGATAGAATCCTCCGACGATCAAGTCAGCTCTTCTGACCAACAGAAATGGAGTGCTCAGAAATGAGAAGTGACCTTAGAGCTTTTGAGGGGAGAGAAGATCTTCGAGCCCCTTGAAAGTGTATCTGGAGGATTCTTTTTATAGGCGGAGCTTGAATGATGGTGACAACCATACCGTTTGGTAGCGGATCGCTCTAAGCCGCATGGGATTCGGTACGGAGAGTCGTGTCACTAGGCTGGTAGTGGCAGCCATGTCGTCCGACCGTAGGTCATATGGAGCTGGTTACGGAGAGAGTGGTGTCGTCAATAGTGGTGGCCATGTCGTCCGATCGTGAGCCATATGAAATTTATTATGGAGAAAAAGGTACCGTCAGACTGGTAGTGGCAGCCATACTGCCGAGGTTCAACAGTCGTAGTTCGAGGAAGCAAGCGTTGGTTGGTGGACTTCAGCATATATCAATTTCAAAGAAGTTCGGACTCCTGGAGGAGTTCGATCGAAGAAAAAGTTCGGTAAGGATTCGGCTTCTGTAGGAGTTCGGTCGAAGGAAAAGCTCGGAAGGAGTTCGGCTTCCATAGGCGTCTGACTGGAGGAGTACGGAGGGAGTTTGGCTCTCGTGGGAGTCTGCCTGAAGGGGCACGGAGGGAGTTCGACTCTTGTGGGCATCCAACTATTGGAGAAGTCCAAAACGAGTTCGACTTCCGTAGAAGCCCGGCTACTGGAGGAGTTTGGAAGGAGTTCGGCTTCTAGAGTAAAGGAGAGGCTGAAAGAAGTTCGGCTTCCATAAAAGCCCGGCTACTGGAGGAGCCTGGAAGGAGTTCGGCTTTCTGGGAGTCCGACTGAAGCACCGTTAGAAGTTCGATTGACTGACCACTGGAAGTTTGATCCTGAAAGGAGTTCGACTTTCATAGAAGTCCGACTGCTGGAGGAGTTTGGAAGGAGTTCGACCGCTGAGAAGTTTGACTGCTGAAGAATTCGGTCAGTTGAAGGAACTCGGCTAAAACTCGATCGCTAGAGAGTTTGAAAGGAGCTCGACCGCGAAGGAGTCCGAAAGGTTGAAGGAGTTTGGCTAAGACTCGTCTGTTGAAGCTCTTTCGTGACTATCGGTTGCATTAGACTGAGCATCAGACTGAACTTCGGTGGGAGTGAGGTTTATCCCCAATAATATATAATATATATATATATATATATATATATATATATATATATATATATATATATATATATATATATATAATATTTTGTTGAGAAGTATTATGGTATTGCCAACTTAGCATCTCAAAATATTAATTTTTATTATGTCATGTGTCGACATCAAAGCTTCCAACGTTCTCATGGCCGAAATATTAGACGCGAAGCTTTGTAATTTTGGTTTCGCCCGAATGAGATTTTTGGCCATGGTCCAGCCATCGTCGACCCGAACCACCCATCCCATGATGGGCAACCCGGGCTACGTTGGGTGAAACATTAGACATGAAGTTCTATGACTTTGGTTTCGCCCAGATGGGATTCTCGGCCATGGCCTAGCTGCCATCCACCTAGTCCATCCATCCCATGATGGGCTTCCCAGGCTACGTCGACCCCCACTACCTCTGGTAGTACAACATAGAGGAGGCTACGGTGATGGCCGTCCTCACCGCGCTCTAGGTCGGGGACAACTCGAGCTTGCAGCTGTCCATAGTGGAGGTATTACGGATCATGGGCGAGAAGGCGTCTTTATCGATCTCGATTGTTAATTCCAAATCGAAAGGCACATCGGATTTATAAATTTCTTTATAATCTTAGATTAATGGACATAGAAACAGGAATGTGTGTATACATAGTAGAGGAGGTTATGCCAGTAGTAGAGTAGTCGCCGTCATAGGGGGAGGAGGTGAAGTTAGAGAAGATGAGCTCGAGATTGGAGGAGAATGTACCAAGGACTCTGTGGTTGGTATTGCCGATACAGTAGGTAAGGATGAGATTATTTGGAGAATAAGTTTTAATAGAACTAGAAGCAGAGTATGGAGGATTAGCAAAGGGAACAGAGAAATTTATTTAGATAAGTGATAAAAATTTTGATAAGTGAGAATGTTGCCATGTCACAACAATTTATTTCATAATTTTTAAAATAATATTATAATAATAAAAATTCTTACTCATTTAACATATTTTGGATAAAAAATATTTATAAGCATTTTATTATTTTCTTTCTTTGTTTTCTAGAGAAATTTTTCTGCACCCAAAATTGATATGTGGAATGCACCGAGCGACTTTATTGGAACACATAGCTACGCTTCTTAATATGCATTTAATGCCCTATGGTGCTTAAAATTTTAAATAATAAAAATATCTTTTTTAAAAAATTGTGACATCCATTTATAAAAATTATGATATCTCTTTACAAAAATTATGATATTTTTATAAAAAATATAAAATTTTATTTAAGATATCATAATTTTTATAAAAAAATATTATAATTTTTATAAAAAAATATGATAATACTATTTTCATACATATTTATTATTTTTTCTTGATATCGTATTATGATATTTTTTTAAAAAATTATGATATTTATTTATAAAAATTATGATATTTTAAATAAAATACTATATTTTTTACGAGAGTACCATAATTTTTATGAATGGATGTTATAATTTTTAAAAAAAATATTTTCGTTATTCAAAATTTTAAGCACCATACAATATTTAATGTACTTTGGGAAACATGGCTACGCGTTCTAATAACATCGTTCGATGCATTCTATGTTAATTTTTTTATAATATTATTTTTAATTTTTAATAAAAAAATTTAAAATTAATAAAATATTTATTAATGATGGGACAAGAATCCGGTGAAGCACTCTGGTTTTTTAATAAAGAAATTTAAAAATTAATAGAATATTCATTACTGATGGGACGAGAATCCAGTGAAGCATAATGGCCATGACGGCAAAAGACAGGTCCTTTGATCCCATTAGCATCTTCCATTACATAAAATATTTTTAATTAATTTATAAGTTGCATGACTTGGAACCTGTTGGAAGACGCGTGACGCAAGAGAGATGGGCCCGAGAGGAGGCCGACATCACCGTGGACCGCATCATTCCCTTCCCATTATCCCAAATTTCCCCACCCTCCCCAAAATCCCCCAGCTCCCATCGACGGCCAAGAGTGCCTCTACCCTCTTGATCCAGCGGTCCCTATCCCCCCTAGTCTCAAAGCAGCTTCCCTCGCCCCGTATCCCCATCCCCGCCCTTTCCCATTCTCTCCGCTCGACCGGGTCTTGCCTGACGACCACGCTCTCACCGCCTCTTATCCGGCGGCGAATCCCTACGACGAAGCGGCGGAAACGATGCAGCAGGCGGCCGGCGGTGCTGATCCCAGCCGCAGCAATGGGTGGTGATGCAGTATCCGCAGGCGACGGCCGCGATGGTGATGCTGCACCAGATGGTGCCGCCGCCGCCTCAGCCGCAGTACGTGCGGCACTTCCTGCCATACCACCCGTCGCCTTCGCCGCAGAACCACCAGCACCAGGCCGGGACGGCGGCGGGCGAAGAGAACAAGACGATCTGGGTAGGGGACCTCCACTACTGGATGGAGGAGAACTACCTCCACACTTGCTTCGGCCACACCGGCGAGGTCAGGGTTTCCCTTCCTTTCTTTCTCCATATGCCTTTGCTTAGATCTTATTGAAATGTACGCTGTATGAGTGCAATAAAGAAAAAAGGATGAAATTTTTTCATATCAAGTTGAACAGAAATATAAGATATCAGAAGAAGGGTTCATAGTTGTTCAAAGTAGATACTTTGTTTAACAATTTGCTTTGAAATGGCATGTTGAGGAATATAGATGTTCAAAAAATTGATGAAGGTTTGTTTAATTTGCAAGATTATTTATTCTAGATGTTAGAAAAATTGGATCTTTCTTCATATTTTTTTTTGAAAAAAAATGCAAAATTGGAATATAAAATGGGGTCCCTTTTAGAAGCCCAATGTCCGAAAGTCAAGTTCAGAATGTATAGGACGTGAGTACTGAATAATTGAAAATTAAACTAGATTTCATCTGCTAACTGGCTGTTGTGGTGAAAGATCTGGGGCAAGAAAGTGTGTCTCTGCATTTAATTTGTACTAGAGCTCTTATTACTTCATCAGTTATGAACTCCTTTTCTTCCCTTAGAAATGGGCTGGTGGTTGGTCCTTTTTCCTCGTTAAATATATTTTCTTCCAGTTTATTGAATTTAAAATCATGTTTGTAATTGCTTTTGTTTTTTTTCTTCTACTTTTTTTTAACATTATATGGTTGTATTGATTATACTGCTAAAAACGTTTTAAGTTCAAATTTGTCCAAGTTGAGCTGAGACTTATGCACACCACCACCGGACCTTCTCGTGTCATTCTTAAAATTCATATTGACTAATACCATTTTTTGTAAACAATAAGCTGCCAACTGAGCATGTGAGTTGTGTTAAGATTTATGCATTATATGACCCATGACCTATTTAGTGATCTCTAATTATATGCAGCCTTTGAATGCTCTTTAGAAGTCTGGTTTGCTCTATAGGGTATTCTCCTTTTGTACCTTCTGTTCTACCCTTTCATTGCATCCTACCATTATCATGCCTCAGTCTTGTGTGGTTTGTTAACTTGTTACAGCATTACATAGAAGGGTAACATCATTTATGGTTCAAGGAAGGGCTGAGACAATCTAAGCTTCCTTCTATTCACTATTTAGATTCTTATGCCTATTTATCTTGTAGTTAGTACTGCATGATTCAACATCCTAGTCAATCCTCAAATTTGATTTCTTATTCTTTATATGATACTGATTTTCTTGAAGAAAGTCAGGGATGCTATGTTTAATGCACCATTGATATTGCCTTGCTTTGTTCTGGCTTTATGTCTTCCACAATCATTTTTTTAATTAGTTAATTAAGTCTGTTTAAATTTCATGGCAGTACTGCAGTTTTGAATTTTCAAACACTCCTAGCTTTTGGATGCAAATACCTGCAATTATGGTGGCTTCATGCATTATGAAATATTTAATGGGATAGTGTTGTGTGAATAGAGGTTGTTATCCTAACTACTATCGAAATGATATTTGGTCTTAAGGGATGGTGGTTACTTTGATACTTCAAGCACAAAACAATATTTTTATGATTTTAGATTTGAGTAGGTCTGGTACTCTCTTTAGGTTATCGAAAGGCTCTAGAAGTTCGCTTTTCATTATAATGTCAAGTACATGTGCATTTAACATACTGTAGAAATGCATCCTTTTGTTCTTTGGTTATACCTGTTGGAAGTCTAGGAAATTTTGAAGCTCTGTAATGATGCAACACATTTACTTTGCTATCTTGTCAGGTACTTGCATTAGATAAGTATAGATACATGTACCGATGCTAATTGTTGTTGAATTTTTCTAGATCATTAAATAAGGCCTTGTATTATGGAAACTAACTCCATGGTTTCATGAATCAAGTCTTGAAGAATTTGATACATTCATTTACTTTTTATTACTTTTGTCATACTAAACTTAGTAAGAAATTTTGAAGAAATTAGTAAGAAATTGTTCCTAGAACAACTTTCTAAATTCAAATCTTTGTTGTTATTCACTTATCTTGTGTGTCATTTTCCTATGTTTTCAATATCAAGTGTCGGTATTCCATATTTCCAATTATGAAAAAAAATATTTATCCGATATTCATTACTGTAGACTTGGGCATTGGGCCGTGCCTAGCTCGGCCAAGCCCAAGCCCATTGGGCCAAACATTGTAGTAGGCCGTGCTTGGCACGGCCCATCTACTAAGCGGGCCGTGCCGGTATAGCACGAAAATCCTAAACCCTCCGCCCGGCACGATTCTAGGCTCGAGAACTGACGAGCCGGGCATGGCACGGCCCGTTGGCCTGTCTGACCTGCTTTTTTCTAGCCTAAACAAGCCATGTTTGGCACAGCCCACAACATCTCCAAACGGGCCATGCCTGATATAGCTCGTAATGGATAAATTGGATTTCTTTTATTTTTAAGGGGTTCTAATGGCTATTTTTCTTGTTTTTACTATTTTGACCCCTTCAATAGCCAAAAAATTGCTAGATTAAGAGGTATTTTGGAAAAATAAAAATTTTAGGACTTCTATAAATAGGGCCCTCCTCTTTCATTCTCATCATATCAATTCATCAAATCAATTCTCTCCCTCTCTAATCTTCCTACTTCTATTTGTTTTCTCTTCTAGCAATTCTTCTCTCTTCCATTTAATATTTAACAAGTAACAATTATAGTTTAGCAATTCAAGAGTTATATAAGAAGAGGAAGCATCCCTCTTTTGGATGTTGGAGTTTAAGGGCAGCTCTACAAATCCGGCTCTTTGGTTATCCGATTCTCCGACGGCCCGATCCTCCTCTTTCAGCTCTCCAACTCTCCGCTCTACCTCTTTTTTTTCTTTGGCTCTACAGCCTCTACTCAATTTTCTTTTGCTGGTTACTGATTGATTTTTATTTTTATGCATTTACTTAGTTTAAATGGCAAGTTATGATGATGAGAGTATTGCCGGTGCCGCTGGGCATGTCGGCATTTCTCCTATTTTTGAGGAAAAAACTTTTCCTACTCCTTCTGAAGTCCCTTCTGGTGAAGCTGGATCCTCTTCTCGTAGAAGGATTAGCGCTGTATGAAATGATTTTGATAGAATTTTGATTGATGGAGTCTATAAGGCAAAATATAAAAAATATGCTTAATTATATAGTTGTGCCAATATTGGAGGAATTGGCCATTTGAAGAGACATCAAGAGTCTCGTATGATAAGTGATTCTCATCTTTAAAGCATCCTTAATACACATGGGGGTGCTCTTATAGGAATTTTTACTTATAATCATGAAAATCAAAGAAAAGCACTTATAAAATGGATAGTTATGGATGAATTATCTTTTAGCTTATGTGATTTTTTTAATTTTGAAGAGTATGTTCAATTAGTTTTACAATCTGCTTGTAGAAGAACCAGTAGACGTACATTTAGAAGAGTAGCTTTGACTAATTACTTAGTAATGAATGATAATTTAATTAAAATTTTTTCTATCTTAAATGCAAAAATATCATTAACTTCTGATATATGAACTGCATCTGTAGGTAGTATGTCTTTTATTTTTGTCATTACTCATTATATAAATAATGATTGGCAATTAAATAAGCGTATTCTTGCTTTTTGTTCTTTTGATAATCTCTATTCTTGCCAAAAAAATTTTAATGTTATTTATCAAACTGCAGCTACATATGGTATTAGTAACAAAATTATGTCTGTTATATTTGATAATGCATCTAATAATAATATAGCTATCCAATTATTGAAAGACTCTTTTCATCCTATTGTTAATGAAAAATTATTTCATATTAGATATACATGCCATATTTTGAATTTTTCTGTTCAAGCTAGAATGGGCACGGTTCAAAATATAATTGCAAAAATTAGGGATGCAATATCTTTTATTTATGCTTTAAAAGTACGATTACAAGAATTTAAATACTTATGTCTAGATCACGGTAAACATTTCAAAAAATCTAAACTTGGTGTAGTTACCCGTTGGATCTACATATACAATGATTCATGATGCATATCCATACAAAAATTTATTAAATGCATATATAAATGATTGTAGATTAGATTTTATTTTGACTGAAAATGATTGAAAAAAGAAAAAATTTTAGAAGACTTTTTAGTTAGTTTTTATAATGCTACAAATATTCTTTCTGATGTTTATTTTTCAACCTTTTGTGTATTTTTACAACAAGCATATATAATTTATTGTCAATTTGCACAATATAGATATGATGATGTTTTAATGCTTATTATTTATGAAATGAAAAAAAATGGAATCAGTATTGAGATGTGGTATGTCCCATGCATAACTTAGCTGTTGTATTTGATCTATGGATTAAATTAAGTGGCGTACATATTTTACTTGATGAAATTAGTAATATATGAATCATGATTCCGAAGCATCTAAAGCTGAGGTAACTCAGCTACTTCATGATATTTTTGCATTATATGATGAAAATATTTATGGATCTAGACAGTCCACATCATCTTCACAACCAACTTCTAGTACCTCTCGTTCATCATTTATTTTTTCATTTCTTGCGTATAAGAGACATTCACATGCATCTTCTTCATCTGCATCTTCTTCATCTTTAAGCAATGAATTAGAATTTTATTTACGAAATAAAATCTCTTCTACATGAGATAAAAATCAAATAGAAAATTTTGATATGTCGGTTTGGTGGAAGAGTGTGAAAAATCAATATTCTGTTATGTTTGCAATTGCACGTGATATTTTAGCTATGTCGATATCTACATTAGCATCGGAATCAGTTTTTTGTGTAGATCGGCGCATTCTAGATGAAAAGAGGAGTAGGATGACGGGCGAGATAATTGAGATGTTGCTCTGCTTCAAAGATTAGCTGAATGCGGAGGGGAGACTTCAGGATAAAAGAGGACATGATATTGGATCTGCTGATGAGAGCGACACAAACACAATAGATAATTAGTAAGATTTGTTTTCAATTCTTAATTTTTTAAAATTATATATTTTTACTTTTTATTTGTTAAGGTGAGTCACCTCTATTTTTTTTTCCTTCCTCTTTGTATTTTGGAGGTTAGGCCTAGCCCCTTTCCCTCTTTTGTATAATTTTGATTTATATTAATAAACTGGTAGGGGTCGATGTCAAACCCTCCACCATTACAAGATGGTTTTTATTTTTATAAAAAAATTTCAATATCTCCTATCTTTTTTATATTTATCCCTCAACTTGTTTTATTTTATAAAAAATATTTTTTAAAATAAAAATTTTAAAAAATACCATACCAAATGGGCCATGCCAAGGCCCATATGGGCTGACATGTGGGCTGTGCTGGGCTTGGGCACATGCCGTGCCATGCTTGGCCTTATGGGTTGTGCCATCCCAGGCCCTGAAGGGCCGTGCCGGGCCTGGGCCGCGGGCTACCAAACCCCCAGCCCAGCTTGGCCCCTAGATTTGGGCTGTGCCATGGCAGGGCCTGCTAGCTACAATGCTAGGTGGGCCATGCCTGGCATGGCCCAATTTGTGCCGAGTCAGACCGGCCCATAGGCGGCCCAGCCCGATGCCCAACTCTACATTACTGCTGCTTTCCTAGCACCTCATGGACACACACTCTTACTAGTTTTTGTTCATTTAAATTGGTGTTGATATTTTTGTCCAATCCATCACTCACCTCATCTGCTATGGCTTGTACTAGTGTTGATTACATGAAGTTCACCTTGTTCTTTTCTTTTTTCCCCTTTTGAACATTCTACAGGTGGTCTCTATTAAAGTTTTTTGCAATAAACAAATTGGATGGTCAGAGGGATATGGTTTTGTAGAGTTTTATACACGTGCAGCAGCTGAAAAGGTACTTCAGAGCTTTGCTGGTCATATAATGCCCAACACTGATCAGCCTTTTAGGTTAAATTGGGCATCATTTAGCATGGACGACAGGTGTGCAGATGTTGCTCCTGACCATTCTATATTTGTTGGAGATCTAGCTTCTGATGTTACTGATGCCATGCTGCAAGAAATTTTTGCTAGTAAGTACTCATCTGTAGAAGGGGCAAAAGTTGTTATTGATGCAAATACTGGCCGCTCAAAGGGTTATGGATTTGTAAGATGTGGAAATGATAATGGGAAAATGCTTGCCATGACTGAAATGAATGGTGTATTCTGCTCTGGTAGGCCCATGTGAATAAGTCCTGCAACCCCTAGAAAGTCATCTGGTATGTTTCAATTGTACTCTAACTTGTCCACTCACTTGTTGTATGGGATTTTACCTATCTAGATTTTAGATGCTTAGAAACATTTTTTTAGCATTAAGTGAATTACTTTGATTAGGGAAGTAAATCTTTTAGTGCAACTCTGTTTACTGCACAACTCTAATAAGATAAGCGTTTAGATAACTTGTGTTAGAGTGACACCTGACAGTAAAATGCTACAATGCATTCTAAACTTGGTTTTAGTATTCTCTTTTAAATAATGATTCTTTTGATTGCTTTGACAAAAAATTACTGAAAGAATATACCTGAAGGTCCCCAAACAATATATAGTACCCTAATATGATGTTCAATCTGTCTTCACAAAAATAGCTGTTCTGCTTTCCTTTTTTATTGTTTATAAGTTTAATATGCATTTTTTTGGTACTTTTCAGTTGAAGCTAAAGATAAAACAACTGAAACCACCAAAAACTACGATCTCATTCTTGTCTAGTCAAAACCGAAGTCAAAATGACTCAAACATTGCTTCTACTAATGGTTTATGCAGTTACGGAAGAACAGCTGATATGACTTAGAAGATATTCTATGGCCCATAATTTAATCTCAGGATCAATTTTAGGCCAACAGTAGGCAGAGAGAAGTTATGGAGATGGCTTCTGAAAAAATTAATGAGAACTTTTGGTTACGTTCTTTTTCTTCTTCCCTCCTCGTTGTTCTTTTATCCTTTTTCCATAAACAGGCTCGAGAACTTATCTCCATGATGATGATTTGTTCAACTTGGGGGACAGAATTTCATTCTGGCGATGTTTTTGTGCACAAGTTTTGAGAATATTCGAGATTTTAATAAAGACTTGCTGGTTATGTTCAATAAATGTTTCTAGGAATTATGGAAACAAAAATATTTTCATTGCTCTTGGTTTTCTTGAATGGTAGTTAGATCAATGATCTTACACTTGTTTAAAGGGAAGCTAATTTTATATAAGATTTGAATCAAGCTTGCATATTTTGCTCAATACAGAGTGCACTCTAAAGTTTGTTTCAATTTGGTTGTTGGCAAATGGTTTGGGGCTCCAACAGTAGCTGCACTCTTTACATCATACATTGCCTTCTTTCACCTTCCATCTAAACTCTTCTGGAGACCAGTGGAGCTTCAAAATGTTGCTCCTTTGTTGCATGAACTTTAACTGGACGGTGAGGCATGTATCTTTACTCCCGTTTACCCCATATATTTCATGGTCTTACTATGATTTGGATAGCTGCCTTGACGAGAAATTTCTTTTTCTTTTTTTAAAAGGAATTTTGACCAAAAATTCTAAATCAATTTATATTTGTTATGATTCATTCTTAAAGTTTGCTGGATCTGACCGTAATTCATAAAGCTGAATCCCTGGAGGGGGTAAAACTTCTTTGTAGAATTGAGATGAAGGTAAAGTTGTGATGTACAATTTTCTCTTAGGAAATTAAGATACGTTCTAGATGCGTCTTCTTGAGATGGAGGTAAAATTGTAAAAGGAGAAACGTGCCCTCCTGTTGATTAAACTCTGCTAACAATGTATTTGAAGGTTCAAAGCCATCAGACCATTTCTTGGGCTGACTGGGAGGGAGAGTGAAAGGATTATTGTGAGAGGACAAACAAGCTGCCCTGTCTATCAAACTTTGGCTAGAGTATGTTAGAAACCACATCTTAGTTTTTCTTGGCACCATTTTTTGAACCCTAAACCATTGAGAGCATGAGAAAACATGTCAACCTGGAACATCCATTCAAGGAATGGTTAATGCTAGAAATATTTTAATAAGCAAAATATTTTTAGTTTTTTTATCCCTAGATTTTATAATCAAAGACATTTTCTTGCTATTAATTCTTGAGTTTGTCATGATATCATACTTGTTTGTTTATATTGAAGTTGGAGTCATGGAAGTCGTGGATGTCTTTTTCTTAACTAGCATTATCATTCTAGGTGGTTCTGGAAATGGTGCACCTGGACAATTAGAAGGAGATTAAACTAACACAATAGCAAGCAACAAATTTTTCTGCTGCATCTTTCTATAGTCTATGTCTGTACCTTTTCCATCATTGTTACGATTCCTCTTGTAGGTTTTTGTTGGAGGACTCGACACAAAGGTCCGTGGAGATGATCTCAGGCAGGTCTTTTCTCAGTATGGTGAAATTGCCTCCATGAAAATTCCAGCCAGAAAACAATGTGGCTTTGTGCAATTGTCCAGAGGTGCATTTCTAAATGCTTGATTTTATACCGCTATGGTGGTGAACTTACCATAGTTGCTTTTGTTGGTCTCTGCACTAAATTTGAACCTTTGTAAGTACATTGCACATTATTATGTTTGACAGGAACAATGCTGAAGAAGCATTGCAGGCATCGAACGAAACGGTCATTGGGAAGCAGCCTGTTCGTCTTTCATGGGGTCTGCAAACAAACAGGTATAACTAATAGAATTAGAGTATTATTTCAATACTGGACCATTCAAACTGTCCTTTCAGCTTAGGTTGCATACCAAGCTATGGATACCTACCTATTGTTAATTCCCCAGAGAGTTTTCTTTGACTTGGATTATGTTCATGATCCAAATCAAAGTGTGCTGTTCTTGGGCAGATTAACATGGGAGATATCTACTTTGCAAGTATTTATATTTGAAGGGGGAAGAAAAGCATTGTAATGGTTGTCCTGCTAGAAGATGAACAGAGTAAGCTGAACACCTGATGTTTGGATTGCTTCATGGGGCTTTCTGGTCATACACTTGAAATTCAGTTGCTGGGTTGGTATAATAGACCAGATCAATGATCAGAGGAGACCAATGATTTGAATTAGAAATCTAATCCCCTGTTTTCATATCACTGTTTTTCAAGTAACATAGGTCACATTGAATCAGATGTTGCATCTTAGAATGTGGACTTTTAGGAAAAGTTAAGCTAATGACTCGTACCATCCTCTTGCCAGATTCTATATTTATAAGTGAACATTCTTTAGGTTTTGTTATTATGGTGTTTTGTGAAAGGAACATCCTAAAACTTTTTAGCTGAAACATGATAACAAATTTCAGGCTTGATTGCTATCATTATTATTTGTTCAAATGCGCTTGTTTTGTTGTTTACTGTTAAGAGGTGATCTTGGTAATCTGGAGCACAGTCATTCGATGGCTGCAGGAATGCTGCACCAATTCCAGGCCCAACCATGTATGCTGCTCCATATGGGCTCATTCCTCCTACGGAAACCAACAAGAAGTGAGCTGATTTGGGTGCAACGGAAACCCACATTTTCTTCAATGATTCTTATCATTCGTCCCTTTATAAATTTTGACTGGTTTCTCAAAGTAATTTTCTTTCTTTTTTTTTCTTTTAAAGCCATTTCTGTGTGCTTCGATACGATTAAGAAAGATTCTTGGTATGTACAATCCCAACATGAGCTCCTAAAATTAAGTTTTCAAGCAGTGGTTTTGTGTCAATTTACCAAGGTATTGTTGTTGTCAGCAGGACTTGTCAAGTTATGGCTGCCCATATCTGGTATCATGAGGATCCTTAGGCCCCTTTGAATCAACCTGTGCACCACCCTTGCTTTATTTATGGGCAGAGATTCCCCATGCTATACATATGTGCAGAGATTTGATTTGTTTCTTACGTTTCACAGATGACCATTATAGATCTAGCAAATAAAGTTAAATCAGGGAGATGTTTGTTAAATATAGAATTGATGCCAAAGGGTTGATACTTAACCGCTTAAGATCAGAGTGTCACAGAACAGACAATTGTCGTGAAAGCTGACAGTTTCATGAGTAATGTGTCATAGAGAACATTGTCGAGAGGCAGAACAAACTGTCAACGGATGATCTCACATCAGACTTGGAACATTTACAATTTTTATCACATATCATCTACGGTATTTAAAGCATATTTTCATGTTCTTCCTCGTATATGAATCAACTGTGATAGGTCTGGTCACAGCCACAACAGTGACTGGAAAAAAAAAAAATAGTAAAATTAATAAAAAAGTAAAATGCATGGAGTCGCAAATAAAAATAACTAAATTTAGTATTCTCATTTGACGTTAGCTTTGTTTAGTTTTGCAAATAAAGTTAGGCTAGAATTTGAACATGATAATGGTTGTTTTGCATGGCTATATCTATGTTGCATGGTCATGCGTAAAGATATATAAATCCAAGTACTAAGTTAATCCAGGGATTACGTTCTTGTTGGAGCCCATCGATGTTGCTAGAAGCTCGTTTTGTTGTTTCAAGAGCAATAAACTATATACTATAGGCTCATGCAACAGAACTCAAAAACGGGGCATGGGAAAGCATTAAAAGCGTAGGGCTGGAAAGCAGAAGAGCGGGGGAGAGATAAAATAGTTGGGGTAGTTAGAATATTATTTTGATTATTGAAAATTGCTTGATTCTTGGCTTTCCTTGACCAAATGATTCATTGAATTATTTTCTAAGCATGAATAATCCAAAAATATTTGATTATTTCTGAATGATCCATAAATTTTATAATTTGTTCGCGAGTCATTCATGGCTAGTAGTTCGAGCAATGTTTATAATCATAAAATACATATTATCATCCTCAGTGATTTTTTTTGCTATCATTTATTACTTCTGCCCCTCCTAAATTTTTTTTTAAGTAAATAAATTTATGAATATCTTAAAAGACTTATGTTTTTGATTTTATTTTTTTATAATTCTTTATTATCAGAATTTAATTTGAATCTTTGATGATTTTTTTTAGATTTCTTTTCAGATTTTGGATTATTGTATCCAGCCAAATTGTTCCCCAACAACAAACTTATCACTCTGGAGAAACTATAATTAATTGTAGATTGCTTGCACATGTACGCTTTATGTAGAAAAAGCTCTCAGCCCAAAAGCTAAATAAAGCCGAATAAAAAACTTCTACATCTAGAAAAAGCCTTTTCCCTTTAACTGAATAACTTTATCCACCGCTACTTTAGTGATTTAAACTGATATTTTTCTCTTATTCAAAATTTAACCACCAACCAAATGCAAGTAGCTTTTTACTAAACGACAAAGCAATATTAAGGCATTCCAATTTCACCATCACATGTCCATGTCGTACATGCGTCTCAAATAAATTCACCAACCATGGTCGTCGCTTGTCCCAAATTATAAATTCTTCATTGCCAAAAGGAGCTCTTAAAACCTATTGGGCAACAACATGGAGCACACTGTGAGATGCTTCCTTTTTGGTAGTACCAAAGCAACCAACCCCCTCTCTTTCATTCATCTTTTACCAACCACAAGCCACTTTGTCCTGAAGCCGCTACCCACTTTCTAAAAGTTTAATGGGCTTGTATTAGTGGATATAGATGCAAATCCTTTTATCAATGTCTAACCCAATCCTTTTATGGGGCAAAAGAACATGCACTGCCGAAGCCTAGGATGTCAGTAGAGTCTATTCCCTTGGTAGGTTGTACCAATTTGTCGCAAATTTTATCATCTAGATATAACCTTAGAACTTAGGATGTGCAGAGGAATCGTAGGATTAACTAAACAGCTGGGGTTTGGGCCTACAAAATCCAACTTAAATCTAGCTCAAGATACAGCCAAAAATAGTGCCAATGCCCATTGATGTTGGAAGCAAAAATTGCTGCTAAAATTGTTAAAGTATATTAAGATTCTTTATGTTGATAAAAGAATCCTCCACTACCACCTTACCAAATAAATCATTGGTTTGTTTCTTTCTTCTTCTTTTTTTCTCATGATTTGTTTCATCTACCGGATTGTGATATAATTTTGAGATTTTTTCCTCTTCTTTGTTTTTTTTTTCCCTCTCTAATCTTTGATAAAAATCAGATGGTTGCCTCCATTTCTCTTTGATCCTCCTCCAACCCCCACACCCCCGCAAAAAAAAAAAAAAAAAAAGATGGGTGGTGGGGTGGTCGGGGGTTGTAAACCAATGTAGGTTTTAGGTAAGGGTGCAATCAATAATGACACATACTATGCTTGATTGAAGAAGAATAAAAAAAAGATGGAACAGAAATATAATCGTGCCACATGTTATCTTTAATTTTTTTTTAATGGTAATGAGGTGGAAGACTACTAAACGGTCAACATTAGTCTTATTTTTTTCGAAAAAAAATGTCCCGGCATCTAAATTATTTTAAAAAAAAAAAATGTCCTGGTACGGAAAGAAAAAATAATAGTTTATGAGAATCCACATGGTCCCCTTATCCAAATCTTGAAATAAAATTTATTTTTCAGAAAAAAAAAAAGCTAGATATGAAGTCCCAACTACCAGTTATTCACTGGATACTGCACATCACATGGTGAGCAATCTCAGACCGTACGATTGAGACTTCTCAACGTCGTTTCGCTTCGCTTGCCTCCCATGTGGGAGGATCTGAGGGCTTATTAGCATTATTTTGGGGTACAATTCCCCCACCGCCGAGCGTCCTGGAAAAGGGGAAACCGGACGTCTTTTGGCACATGAGTGCTTGTTTTGGGGGTGGGCACGGTACACTGCACCGGGGAGCAGGGTTCCATGAAACGACTTCTTCCGAACCCCCTTTTTTTTTTTTATATATATTTTATTTTTTTTAATTTTATTTTATTTTATAGATGGCTGCCACCTTGGCCGCTAGAAGATGGGAATGGCATTCGTTGAACACTGCTTGCTTGAAGACAAATATACTGTAAACTATGAATCTAGCATTCTCATTCTTCATGTATATTTATTGTTTTCTGGATTCATGGCATTCGAGAATACCCCAAGAGTCTGAGCCCTCCTCTCCTCGGCGAAGGTTATATGCTTCCATTTTGGATGATATAATTTCAAGTATTTGAGTTTGAACTGTGGCCTTGGGTGGGATGTCCGTACATAAAACCCCTCCTTTGAAATAGATTTTGGATGGATCCCCCTCCCTTTCAATCAAAAAAAAAAAAAGAAGTGGAACATTTTTCTCTTAAAAAAAAAGAAATTGCTTTCATATTTGTTCAAATCATTGGTGGGCTAGCACTGCTTAACCAGCTGTGAAGCCCAACCCAGAAAGAATCCGGACTTGCATAAGAGCATGCCTTTGGGTGAAAGCCTAGGGCTGGGAATTTGAAATCCAGCTAAATTTGCGCACACCATAGATATTTTAAAAAATAAAGAAAAAAAAAGCCTATTTTTAGAACATGATCAATTTTAAGCTTGAACCACTCTAACAAAGATGCATAACTTAGGCCAGCTTCAAATTTGTTATGTCATTACGTCAAAACAAGTTTAAGCAGTCTCGATCTGAGATTGAGCTCAAGCATAGCGAAGACCGATCCGATAAGATGCTCGATGGAGAATAATGCATGAGACGGCATGACATCATGTGAGGAGATTTTGGGAGAGCAACCTCCACGAGAGGAAATATTTCGAAGAGTAGAATTAACTGGATATGTCGTACTTGAAATGATTTTGGTGCGCATATCTTACTGTTATTCATGCATTGGCCACGTCACCATTTGTTGAAAGCATACACCCTCCTTCTGAAGCTGTTTAGTGGCTAAAACTTAATGATGTACCATGTTAAGGTCTAGCAAGTCATTATGTCGAGTTCTCCAACAAGATAAATACTAATGCCTCCAAAAATTTAGAAATTGCATGATGAGCTAGGTTTGGATCTCTTTGTTCCAAAGTCGAATTAGAGAGGTCAAATCTCTTTAGAGATATCTGATAGATTGGAATGACATCGAAAAGATTAGCATAGCCCCCATGCAAAGAACCAGAAAGGTCGATTTTAAATCTCGGTCTACCGATATACCACTAAACAATTGATGATTGAGCCGAACCGAGACATTTCGCAGTACATGGAACACAAGTTCTTCTCAATCACTACCCATTGCACGATACAAGAATAATTGGTAATTTAGATCCGAAATTTCCGGTTTAGCCCCAAATAGAAGGGGATCATGACCTGGATAGCTGCCTCTTCGATCTCCAACACTTCATTTGTTCTGCATTCTCTCACTTCCCGAGATGCCAAAGACATTCGGCAACGGGCATCCACAAAGCCCCCTTCATTACCTTTTAGACTAGAATATATGATGGTCAACAAATCAAGGTTGGGTAATAATATAAAGGTGGTAAGCGATGGAAGAAAGCTAAGGGCTGGGCTTGCTCTCCTCACACGATTTCCCACGATGAATTCGCCGCGCAAGGAGAGATGGCCGCGTGCTCCCATTTTTGAAGGCATGGAATCCTCCTTATCCTCCACCATGACGTTATTGCGTACCATGAAATGCCCACATTCTTGTTAGCCCACTAGTGCTCTTCATGCCACCTTTTCCTCCAAGAAAAATTCTTTCTACACCGGTGTAGCTTCTCAGACACCATTCATAATGATTGACTCTTGTATGGGATCGGAATAAAAAAAAAAAAATTTTTAGGATATCGCATGTCGATTCCTTGCGAGAGCCAATTACCGCGGACGGTGTAGAAAGTCTTTTCCTAGTGATAATCACAATACATCAATATGGACCCTTAATTTTTTCTATTCTCTTTGAGGCAGTATTGCTTGATCTTGAAGGTATCACTTAAAATGTGTTAACATTAATTGAATCTTATAAATAGAAATTTGATTTTAGATTTGCTTATTAATCTAGGCATTATAAACACCCAAACTTTATTCTTTCCTTCTTCTCTTCTCTTCTTCCAATTCATCTTAGAATATATGTAATAAAGATGGTAAACTATCTTAATATCTGCATATCAAGGTCGGTAGCTTTTGTGCATTAAATATCAAAGTAACAAAATTATACAAGGAAAGTTCATCTAACAATGCTGCTGCTTCTAATGACAAGATCCATTAACAATTTCTTTCGTATCGCCAATTTGAAATTTACTAATTTTCTAAGAACCTAAACAATTGATGCTAAAGTGACTTCAATCAAAGATAATTACATCTCCCATGCATGTAACATTAACTCATTTTGCCACTGAATAATACTAGTCTCATGATTGATTGTACAAACATTGCCACTTGGACTACATATTTAATATTAATTCATCAAGAAGGAGCTAACAATTTTTAAATTAATCATGGGCTATTCAAATTAAAGATCCAAACAATTGAATATGATCTCACTAAAAAGGTGCATAAAAATCAAAATTTTATATATTCTGATGGTCTTTAATCTGTGGATCAAGTTGGTATAAAATTAAATAATATTCATTGTGTTAGTGTACAAAAATGCATTATAGGGCCGATTTCACTTTATAGATTATTATCTACACTTATTAAGCATTAGTGCATTTAAATTCACTGAGTTTTGATGATTAAATTATAGTAAAATATATTAGAGATATATCTATTTTCTATTATTAGCTTATATTATTAGCTGTAATATCTATATTATCTTCTATTTTCTTTCCATCAATCTTGTAACTTTCTAGATTAGCAAATTAGCCTTATTGTATTATCTTTCATTTTCTCTCCGCCAATCTTGTAACTTTCTAAATTAGCAGATTAGTCTTGTATTTGCCATCAATCTTATAACTTTCTAGATTAATAAATTGGCCTAGCTTGTGCCTATACACACACACACACATGGTATACATTTCTATTATGGTAATATATATAAAAATTATTTTTGTCCCAAAATCTTTCAAAATATGGTATCATATTACTAAAATTGTCCATTTCGATATTTACTTGATGATATATATAAAAGAAGGTATTACCCTCGATAATTCAAGATCCCGGGAGGGGTGGACGGGAGCAGATCTAACCATTGGCTTTTTAATACAAGACTTGAATTCATGCCGCTGTGCTTATCAACCCAAATCTTTACGGTTTTACCAAGTAATACCCCCCTCTCTCTCTCTCTCTATGGATACGTATATACATATATCTGTACATATATCATCAAATAATTTTTTTTTTATTTTGTCTCTATAAAATAATATAAATACACACCATCGACCCACAAAAAATATATATCCATGCATGCATATATATTTGTATGCAAGATAAAAGCCCGCGAGCAATGAGCTTCCATGCTTAGCCCTAGCTTGTTCTAAATTAAAGATGAAGTATATTAGATCATGTGTGGCTTCTGAGAACTGTGTTAAACCAACACCTCCATGTTACTCGCATGAAATGGTGCTTGCATTTCTTGGGTTCATTATCTTGCTGAAGTCCTAATTTTAGAATTTTCGATGTGATGGAAAGGTCTTTTAAATTTTTAGTATTATCTAGATATTACTTTATTCCCCTACTGATTGAGGTATGGGTCCAAATCCACATTTTAAAATAGATATAAGATGCCTGACTGGAAACAAGATTACAAACTGAGCCCTCCACCCCTTAACAAAATGAACACACATTTGTTCCATCCATTAGATGGTAGCAATTGCAGGGTCTCTGTATTCAAAAAGTCATGAGAACAATCTGATGTGGCTTTGACTAAAAAAACAACAACAAAATATAAAGTTTCAATGTTCCTAGATATGAAGCAAAGCTATAAGGGAGAGGTTTCTTTTCATTCAATTCAAAAAGCAAGGTGATGGTTCTTTCTAAATTTGGCCTGAAAGCTTTTTTTTTTTTTTTTTTTTTGGCTTCCGCAAGAGTGTAGCAAGTATGATTGAGATGCAATAAGATTAGTTGTTAAACATATTTATTGACGTTACATTTTATCTCAAAAAGTTGTGGTATCACGCCACCACAGCAAAGCCATCTTCGCGCTATAATTACCAAAATTGCAGTTAGTTCTCATTAGAAAGAGATTAACTCCCTTCACATAATATATTGATGCCAAATTTTGCCCTTGCATGGTATCATTGTTTTCTGCCCTTCATTAAGCTGATAATTTTAAATCAATCTAATTCCTTAAGAAAAGAGAACATGGTGCTGTTCCTTTGTTCATATCATCCCCATCTCTTCCTATGGTTCTCTTGTACTTTGATCAAGAATATCACACAAAATTTGCAGGCATTATTTGGCTATTTAACGAGGCTTTGGATCTACACCCCCCCAAAAAAAATGAGGCTTTGGAGACCATGATCTGGATTCTAATTTGACATATTGTCATCTAGAAGACGTTAGCCAATGCTAATCAAGTACATCAAATATTTTTTTTTTAAAAAAAGGACAAGCTTAATAATGTGAAAAATGTAGCATCATATGAGTGGATTACGAATATTTTCGCTTGTTGTGAACTAATTATAAATGACATCTCCTCCATCAATGTAATCCGTGCGAGTTCCTACAACATTGACCAGGTCAAAGCCTCCTAAAATTATAATAATTTGCCCCCTTGATTTATTATTATTAAGGCACAGAGATGGTCTCCTAGTGATCGGCAACTGGGACAAGCCTCACATTTCCTCAAATATTATGTCTTTAATTGGTACCTTTTCATGAGTGCAACCACAGTGGGACTCACAATCATATCATATTGTGCAATGATGCTACAAAGAACTTGCCTCTTTATACACAATATGATTAGCCAGGGTGTAACCATTGAGAATTAATTATTGTGTCGTCATCTCCCTTCTCTCTGCATTGCCTTATTTAAAAGGAATAATGACTGCATATTACCATTATAAAAAAGGACGTTGCCTGGAGAACACTGACATCTTTCTAAATTAATTGCACGAACACAGTTCAATCACATGCTCGTATATAAAAATCATTGTCTACTCTTCCCCAAATTTGATATAAAAATCTATACGAATAAGATCCACGGGAATGCGACGAGGAACGGTTTAATTGTGTACGGCATCTATTGGAAAGTAGATTGTATTTTTTTGTTAAAGAAAATATATATATATATATATATATATATATATAATGAAATCTACTCCATTCCAAAAATAAATAAAAAAAATTATATTTTTTTAACATCTTCATGATGTTTATTCCAACTTCAAATACCTGCAAAAAGTTGGGCTCTTGAAGGTAGGTTATTATATATTGACTGTGTCTGGTATGCAGCTTTTGGAATAGTTTTAGCTTATTTAAGCTGCTTTAGTATTTGATGGAGGTAGCTTATGATCCATAAACTAGCTTTTATTAAAAACTCCTTTACTTAAGAGTTCAAAATCAAAAGCTAGTTATGTATTTTTTATTTCTAAATTTATTCTTTATTTTTTTCTAAAATTACTCATTTACTTAAAATTTAAGCTTTCTCCTCTCTCTTCTATTCTTTAAAATCCATCTACAAAAATATAATATATTATAATAATATTATAATAATATTATATTATCATAATATATTATAATATATATTATAAATATAAATATATATTAGAATATAATATATAATATATAATAATATTATTATATCATATATTATATTTATAATATAATATAATATTATATTATATTATCATGATATTTTATAATATATATTATAAATATAAATATATACTAGAATATAATATATTATTAATAATATATATTATAATATATAATATATAATTTTTATATTTATATTATATTATAAATATAAATATATAATATTATTGTATTAATAATTTAATAATATATAATATAATATAATATTATGTTATAATAATATTATAACATAATATTATATTATATAATAATATTATTATATTTTTATGATAATAATAATATAATATAATAATATATGATAATATAATTAGAAATTATTATTATAATATTATAATAATATCATATAATATTATATTTTATTATATTATAAAAATATATTATAATATAAATATATATTACAATATAATATATTATATACAATATATATTGTAATATATAATATATAATAAATATATTTATAATATAAATATTATATTATATTATATATTATTATAATATAATATTTATTTATTTATTTATTATATCTATTATATTTAATTAAATTGAATATTTAAAGTGATGTTAAAAATAAATAAAATAAAATTATATCTATTTATATTATTTTATATATGACAGCTTACTGATATAATTAATTTTTTTTAAATACTTAGGCTAATAAAATCATAGCTATAGCTACAGCTAACAGCTCAAGCTATAGCTATAGCTCATCATAGCTACGGTTATAGCTACATGCTAAACATAATCATTGTCATAAATGAATGCTTTTCTTCTTATTATTATATTTATTTTATTATTCCTTGAGCAAAGCAAGCCAAGCTATATGATTAGATAGTTATTTCGTTCTTGATATCTTTCTTGGTAAGATCTGATGGTGGAAAATAAAATTTAGTTGTATAAAAATAAGCAAGGGAAAGGAGTACGCAGGCGTATGTGAGTGCCAAGGACTTGTCTCCCATTAAAAATTTAGAAAGAATCTCTGGTGCTTTTAGGGCTTGGATGGAGAAACTTGGCGGAGGTTGTTGTCCTTTCTTCGTTTACGAAAATCAATGCAAAGCAAAAGCGTTCAGTTAATTAAAATCCACTCCAGTTTGCCATTTATCACTACTATTCCATACCTATGCTATTGAAATGACCCCCTTGTCATTTATCACCATCCATTCCATTTTTATGATGTCCTCTTGCGGATCTTAATGTCAACCCATGAAGGCCTGTTTGGTAGCTCCGAGTAGAGACAGGGAAAGATTCTTATTTTTTTTTCTTATTTATACTGTCAAATATCTCTTTTAGCCTGGTAGAACACGATAAGCAGAAGAAAGAGGGTATAACTCCGAGTCACTTTTTCTTTTTTTTGGTAAGAATTCTGTTTCACTTTTTGATAGAATAGACTTATACTAACTAAAATAACAAAAAAAAAAAAAAAAAGTTATTCTTCTGCAATTACATTTTACTATTATGCACTTTCCTGAAATATATTTATTTAAAAAAATAGGAAAGCAATTTCATCCATATGGTAATTAAAACTTAGCCATCATGAAGATTAAATGCACATTAAGTGCATAGACCTATGTCACCATCCAGATATACAAAATTCTTAATAAGCAAATAAAACCAATCCCTCCAAACTTATTTGAGTAAGTTTTTCTTGGTTCTTCAAAATTTATTTTATAACCAATCACCATTATTAAAGTTGATTGTGAATCATATATCAATAAATGGATACTTGTATCTATTCATATCTGGCAAATATAAGTATAAATATAGATTTTAACTGACTGTGAAAATTCACATTATATTTAATTTAGAGAAACACTACAACAAAAATATCTCTTAGTGGCATTTAAGTACCACTACAAGAATGTCACAAATATCATTATCAGTATTTTTACGACATTTTTCTATATACCATTTTAAGATGGTGTTGGCAATTAATTATTGATATTTTTTAAAAATATATAGATAAAATTTTTTATTTTAACGGCATATGTAAATATCCTTAATGTTTCAAGTTCAGCATTATATATATATATATAAAGAGAGAGAGAGAGAGAGATAACAAATTTTAAAAAATAAATTATATACTCTAGAATTCAAGCAATGAGGAAGCTACAACTTTTACCATTAATGTATATAACTATTTATTCAACTTATTAACATAAATCTATAGCATTGAAGAAGTATGTGATATACATTTTAGTATTTTATATTTTAATCTTGTTTGTAAAAAAATTATATTCTCTTTCATAAAAAATAAAAAAATAGCCTTAATTTGTTTAATTCATTATGTTTAAAGTGTTATTGTCAAAAATATTTAAAAAATTAACTTTTCTGCATCACCATAGTCATATATAATTTTTTTCACCACATTTTAAGAATAATTAATTCATGATTGCTTTTATTTATGCTATAATAGGAAATAGTAATGATTTTTTATGTAAAAAAAGTTAATATTCATATATTATATTTTTTTATCCTAGATATTTTTTTGTTCTTAATATTTAATATAAGCATGATCGAAGCAATAACCTATATATACTAATACTTAGAATATAAATGCATTATAATATATTTGATAGAGTTGGTGTGACTAAATCAAGCTCTGTATAAAAATTAATAATATAAGATTTAGCTACACTTTTCTATATATAATCTTATAAATTATGATATTATTTACAGACCTATTAGTTAAATATCATAATATATAGGAGTTCTAATTTCCAATACACCAAGTTATATTCCTAAAATACAAATTTATAGTAGCATTTATAATAAAGGGTCTTTTACGTATATACCCTCCTAAACATTAAGATTTATGGAAATATCCTTTTTAAATTTATATTTACATATATACCCTCATAATTTTTTTTTGTATATGTATCCACATCATCTAATATTATTAAAAAATTATTAGTTTAAAAATTAAAATAACTAAAATACCCTATGGGTAAATGTGCAAAAAGAAAAATTTATAAGGATATATATGTACATAGCAATTTTACTAGGATATTTACATAAATTTGAATGTTTGGAAGGATATATATGTAAAAAATTCTAAACATAAATATACCTTTCTTGATTTGTTAATTTTTTCCTTATTCTAATGGAGAAAAACTAGCGTGCATAATTAAAATAATGAATATACTTAATTCATTAACTTACATGGATAAAAGAATATTTTTATCAAATGATAGATCAAAATTATTTTATGTAAAAAATAGATAAATCGCAACCATCCATATTTTCTCTAATGAATAATAATATACTTCTGAGAAAAGTGTCTAAATCTGATATTAGATGGATAGCTTATATATTTATACAAAATGGATATAGTTATGGATTTGGACATTACGTAATAATGAGAATTTACAATCTTATCATTCTTTATTTAAAAAAATTATCAAAAATATCTTTACAAAATATATAAGGTATATCATACCATATGGGGTACAAAATCAAGTCTACTATATATATCATACCATATGGAGAATTTTTGAGAGAACTAATTAAGTCACGTTGGTCTTAGGTTTTACGAAGTCGTTACTAGGGATGATAGTCGAATAGTCCTTGAATCTACCATCAACAATGCCGAGCACCTCCCTAAGGAGAACTTCTCTTCATCGAAAATATCCTCACCACCAAACTTAGTCCCTCTCATTACTACTCCCAAAGATGACTAATTGAACTCTTCCTCTCTTTTCTTCATCAGAGATCTCCTTAGTGCCAAACTTATACTCCCTCTTATTGCCACTTCCAAGGTCAATAATTAGCCAGACTTTTCCTCTCTTTCCTTCATTAGAGATCTTTCATTAGATTCATATTCCCTCTCATCAACACTGCCAAGGATGACCTATCAGATTTTCTTTCCATCAGACAATGTCTAGTACATTACTATAGTTTTGCATGCTAAGCCAAGTACTTCGTCCGAATTTTCTGCATCAGGTACTTCATTAGAGTTTTCCACATCGAGTAGTTGTTGGATTTTGCTTCATTGAGTGCTTTGTTGAAGTTTGCCTTACTAGATATAAGAAGACTAAGCAAGCCTCCTTCCTTATTCTCTGCATCCTTCTTAAATCTTTAGCTTCGATATTCTATGGGTAGAGCAGAGATAACTAATGTTAACAAAGAGCAACAAATCAAGTGGGATATTACAGTAGGTTCCTCACTTTAGAACATTTGGAAGGTATGAGCAATGCCAACTTCATCATTTTTTGAAGCTAAGAAGAGGTTGTTGGAGAATGTGATTAAGGCTTGGTGGGGCCTATATGAAGCTAGCTCCCTCTTTAAAAGCTATGAAAAGTTTCATAGGAAGAAATTATACCGGTTGCTAATCTCTATTAATTTTCTTACTATTAGTAGCTTAGTTTTGATTTACAATGATTTTTATGATTCCTTTTCCTATTCACTTCCTCTCTCTCTTTTCTTTGTTTGAGAGATTTCTTGTCAAAAAATAATAAACATAATATAGTATCAAATATATAAAATATTATATAATATCATCATTATTGTTGGGGATAAATCCCGCTCCCACCGAAGTCTAGTTCGATGCCCGACCTAATGCAATCAGTAGTCGTAGAAGAGCCTCAGCGGTCATCCTTCAGACCCTCCAGTGGCTGAGCTTCTTCGAATCCGTTCGACCGGTCGAACTACTTAGCGGTCGAGCTCCTTCAGACTCTCCAGCCATCGAGCTCCTTCGGACTCCAAGCGATCGGACTTTAACGAATCTCGGCCGAACTCCTCAAGCGGCCATCCCTTCAGCCGACCGAGCTCCTCCGAACTCCTCTACGGTCGAGCTCCTCCCGAGCTCCCTTCAACCGAACTCTCCTACAAGTTCGAACTCCTTTGGACGAACTATCGCCATCAGTCTGCAACACGATCTGCCAATATGGCTATCACCATCCACCTGATGACGCCTTCCTCTCCATACCAAACTCCATGCGGCCCACGACCTGCTAGTATGGCTGTCACCATCCATCTGATAACGTCTTTCTCTTCATACCGAACTTCATGCGGCCCATGACCTGCCAGTATGGCTGTCATCATCCACCTGACAACGCCTTCCTCTCCATACCGAATTTCATGCGGCCCCAATGGCTCTCTGCCAGACGGTATGGTCATCACTATCAACTAAGCTCCGCCTATAAAGGACCCTCCAGATACGCTAACTCTAATATCTCTGATCTCTAAGCTCTCCTCTTCTTCTCCAAGCTTTGAAACTCATTTCCGAGCACTCCATTCCTGTTGGCCAGAGCTGACTTGATCGTCAGAGGGTCCTATCGGAGCCACCCCCCACCGACTCCGGACGAAACTTTATTTTGCAAGTCTCCGGCGGCGACCTCATCGGCCTCCACTCCAGCGGACTCCAGCGATGATCAGTTTCTGCGTCAACAAATTGGCGCTAGAAGGAGGCCCTGAACCTCTGAGGTTCTCTTGTTCTTAAAGGAGTGCTCGGCGATGATTTTTTTCTTTCCTCTCCGAAGATCTTTCTTTTTTCTCCTGAGGAGAAAATGCCTCCCAAGAGAGCTTCGACTCGACGCTCGACGGCCTCCGCAGCCCGATCCCGTCCAAATCCGTTTGTTCCTGCTTCAACCCCGGTAGCTCGAGCTCCATCTATACCCACGATGGATGTGAATCAGTTCGACCAGCTTGTCCGATAGGTCCACGGTCTCATGAAGGCATTGCAGACCATACAGCAGCCCCCGGTGGCGACTCCACCAGGAAACCCACCATCGAAATGTCAAAAACTGGCCCCAAGGAAGAGTACCAGGGCCAACGTACTTGTCGTCCCTGAGAAGGAAAAACAGAGAGCCGAGGATCCGTGTTCGGATCATAGTTCTCTCCTGAGGGAGACCTTCTCCATTTATAATCGGAAGCCCCCCAAGATCTGCAACCAAGACGATGCCCTCGATCGTAGACTGTGGAAGATGGACCGACGAATTGAAGAGCTCGGCCACGTCGCCTCGACTCATCAAGCCAACGTCCACGCCGAACCTCCTTTCTTCCTCCGAATTATGCAAGAATCCATTCCACCGAACTTCAAGCTCCCTCAACTTGAGAGCTACGATGGAACTTCCGATCCGGTTGATCATCTGGAGGACTTCCATGCCATGATGCTACTCCACGGTGCTTCAGACGCCGTACTGTACCGAGCTTTCCCATCTATCCTAAAGGGAGTAGCTAGAAACTGGTACTCAGCATTGAAGCCAAGCATGATCTTCTATTTTGACCAGATGAGCAGTCAATTTGCGGCCCACTTTGTCAGCAGTCGACGTCTATGCCGAGGTTCGGATTCTCTGATGAGTGTCAAGCAAAAGCGGGGGGAATCCATCCAGGCTTACATCACCTAGTTCAACGCCGCGGTATTGGAGGTCTGGGACTTGGACCAGTCTGTTGCGATGGCCGCACTCAAGGACGGCCTTCAGAAAAATGACTTACTGTTCTCTCTGAAAAAAAAGTATCCTAGGGATTTCACCGATCTGCTGGCTCGGGCTGAGAGATATGCCCGTGCGGAAGAAGCCTTCAAGTTGAAGGACGAAGAAGCCCTGAGAGAGCGGCTGACGGACGATGGAGAACCGAGCGAAGTTTGACCGCGCTCGCAGACCCCCTCCGAAAGCAGGCAGACCCGAACTTCTTGAACTCATCACCGAGGAAGCCCCGACAGAGGGGCGCGAAGAAGCCCTCCTCCTGGAAGGTTCCACGACTATGCCCCCTCAACGCTCCTCGAACTCAGATTCTCATCGAAGTGAAGAACCAGCTGCCAAGATCAGAAGGATTATAGTCTCCCCCAAACAAGCGCGATAGAAGTAAGTACTGCCTCTACCATCGCAACCACGGCCACGACACTGAGGAATGCATGCAGCTCTGAGACAAAATTGAGGAGCTCATCAGAAAAGGGCGACTAAGTAAATTCCTCCGGTAACCTGAAGAAGGAAAAGATCGGCCAAGGGCACTGCCATAGCCAGAGATCGCAAGGAGATCGGCCACCTTACGGCCTCATCCACATTGCCCCTAGGAGAAGCTTGGTGCATCAGTGATTCGTCGTCTCTCAGTGACAAGAGCTTGCACCAAATTGAGAAGACCAGCATGAGGAGGTCGGAGGTCGTCCACCCCAGGACTTACTGCCGAAGAAACGCGGTGGAACAACGCTACCACGATCCTGAAATACAAAATTTAGGGATGCGCTGCTAGTAACTTCCTTTCAATAAAATTCTTTTCTTTCGATAATATTATTTTTAGATACGAAAACTAAGCGATGACAGGGAAGAAGTAGTCAATAATTGCCGCATTAGGAACAGGAAGAGAACCTCGTCCTAACGTGAGCAACAACCTCGGCTAGAGATAAGATCTCTTCCGAGCGATCGTTGCCAACCTCGGCTAGAGATAAAATCTCTTCCGAGCGATCGTGGACAACCTCGGCTAGAGATAAGATCTCTTCCGAGCGACTAAGTCAACCTCAGTTAGGAACATGAGGAGAATCTTGTCCTAACACGAGCAACAATCTCGGCTAGAGATAAGATCTCTCCCGAGCGACCGTGGACAACCTCGGCTAGAGATAAGATCTCTCCCGAGCGATCGGAACCAACCTCGATTAGGAACAGGAGGAGAACCTCATCCTAACACGAGCAACAACCTCGGCTAGAGATAAGATCTCTCCCGAGCGACCGTGACAACCTCGGCTAGAGATAAGATCTCTCCCGAGCGACCGAGTCAACCTCGGTTAGGAACAGGAGGAGAACCTCGTCCTAACACGAGCAACAACCTCGGCTAGAGATAAGATCTCTCTCGAGCGACCGTGGACAATCTCGACTAGAGATAAGATCTCTTCCGAGTGATCGAGTCAACCTCAGTTAGGAACAGGAGGAGAACCTCGTTCTAACGCGAGCAAAAATCTCGGCTAGAGATAAGATCTCTCCCGAGTGATCGAGTCAACCTCGGTTAGGAACAGGAGGAGAACCTCGTCCTAACGCGAGCACCCACATCAACCTCGATCGAAGAAGATAAGATCTCTCCCGAGCGACCGGATCAACCTCGGTTGGAGAGCTTCAACTTCGACCTCGGCTAGAAATAGGATCTCTTCCGAGCGACCATGTCAACCTCGACTGGAGAGCTTCAACTTCGACCTCGATTAGAGATAGGATCTCTTTCGAGTGACCATGTCAACCTCAGCTGGAGAGCTTCAACTTCCACCTCGGCTAGAGATAAGATCTCTCTCGAGCGACCGAGTCAACCTCATCCTGAGATCAGATCTCTTCCGAGCATCTATATCGACCTCGACTGTAGGAGACAATGTCGCCTCGAGGAGCTCAACCTCCGACTTCGATCGCAGCAGACGAAGCCTCCCTCAACCTCGGTTGGAGATGGGATCTTTCTCGAACTTCAACTTCGATATCAACTTTAGCTAGAGATGAGATCTCTTCCGAGCTCTGACCTAGACCAGCACAGAGCTCAGAAGAAGACTTTGGCAGTCGCCTTTCCTGCACTCCCTTTCTTCAATTTTTGAACTCGGGAGTGGGGGGGCTAGTGTTGGGGATAAACCCCACTCCCATCGAAGTCTAGTTCGATGCCCGACCTAATGCAACCAGTAGCCGTAGAAGAGCCTCAACGGTCATCCTTCGGACCCCCCAACGGTTGAGCTTCTTCGAACCCGTTCGGTCGGCTGAGCTCCTTCAGACTCTCCAGCCATCGAGCTCCTTCGGACTCCAAGCGGCCGGGCTTTAACGGAATCCCCAACGCCCGAACTCCTCAGCGATCGTCCCTCGGTCGAACTCCTCAAGCGACCGTCCCTTCAGCCAGTCGAGCTCCTCCCGAGCTTTTCCTTCAGTCGAACTCTCCTACAATTTCGAACTCCTCTAGATGAACTATCGCCATCAGTCTGCAACACGACCTGTCAGTATGGCTGTCGCCATCCACCTGACGATGCCTTCCTCTCCGTACCAAACTCCATGCGGCCCACGATCTGCCAGTATGGCTATCACTATCCACCTGACAACGCCTTCCTCTCCATACCGAACTCCATGCAGCCCACGACCTGCCAGTATGGCTGTCACCATCCACCTGACAACGCCTTCCTCTCCATACCGAACTCCATGCAGCCCCAATGGCTCTCTACCAGGCGGTATGGCCATCACCATCAACTAAGCTCCGCCTATAAAGGACCCTCTAGATACGCTAACTCTAATATCTCTGATCTCTAAGCTCTCATCTTCTTCTCCAAGCTCCGAAACTCATTTTCGAGCACTCCATTCCTGTTGGCCAGAGCTGACTTGATCATCGGAGGGTCCTGCGGGAGCCACCCCCCACCGGCTCTGGACGAAATTTTATTTTGCACGTCCCCGACGGCGACCTCATCAGCCTCCACTTCAGCAGACTCCGACGACGACCAGTTTCTACGTCAACAATTATATTATTATATTATGTAATATGTTACCATATTATAGAGTAAGAGGCCCCAAATCCATCTAGATAAAATGGATAAAATTAAATTAATTTTTTTATATGTATACCCTCCTAGATATTTAAATTTGCATAAATATCCTTGTAAAATTGCTATTTACATATATATACCATTATAAATTTTCATTTTGCAATCTACCCACAAGGATTTTTTAATTATTTAAATTTTAAACCATTAATTTTTTTAACAGCATTAGCTAATATGGGTATATATGCAAAAAAATAAGAAAAAAAGGATATATATGTAAAATAAGTATTTTATAAGTGTACACATATAAATATCAATTTTTAAAGGATATTCACATAAATTTGAATGCTTAGAAGGGTATAGACGTAAAAAAATGCTATAATAAAATGTCATTAATATAAAAATACTTACTAAAAGATAGTGGCATTTAAACTATAATGTAGTAAGAAAAGAAATTTAACAGTATATAGCAAGAAATGCTACAAGTAGTTTACCATCAAAAGCCATTTTTATTATAGTAAAATATAAATACATATAAAATATTAAGGTAGAGATATAGATATGTATATAAGTTAGCTAAACTTTGTGGCCATAAAATCAATGAATAGAAGATAAACTTAGTAATATGTTAATACGGTTATTTATTTTTCTTATGTTCATAAGTATTATATACGATTAAATAGAATTATCAATAGAACTGGATATTTAATATATGAATATTAGTCGGATGTTCCAAATTTATGTCTATATCTAAATAAATTTGAGCATGAAAATAAATCTGGATGAATACAGAAACTAAATTAATTGGATGAATAGTATCTGGTCCATTTTCAGCTGCCATAAAATAAATTTCCCCGCCACACGGCATGAATGCCCTCCGCTGAATGGAGAGAGGAATGGAGAACAATCTTTTTGGTGGCCCATTGTGGCGGACATGCATGCATGATAAGTGGTCCATGATCTCTAATTTATCCCACCATCTCCATGCAGTTCTAATTTTAAGAGATTCTCCTACCATACCATCAATTTGAATAGGAGATCTATATGTGAATAGAAATACATGAGAGGTTGGATGTATCTCCCCCTGATAAAAGTTGGAAAAGTTCTTTCAATTTGAATTGCAGGGAATCCTTGTGTGACCACGGTCATAGCAGGGTGGTCACCTCGTGGCGGACTTTGAAGGCATGCAGTACGTACGGTGGTCCTTCCCATGTCCCACTGCATGTATTATATAAAGTAGGACTAATTTGCACACGTAAAGCACGTAGGCTACGAGTGCATAAGTTAATAATGGCTCCAATGCAAGCCATTGTGGGTTCGGGTCACGCGAAGGGTTACAAACAAGTTGGTGGGGAGAACGTGACACCAAGATGATTTGTGATTTCAGGGGTAGCAGGACTCATTGTGCCAACTTGCCTGGTCCCAAGTAACAGTTTAGGTGGAAATTTGGACAGGAAATGGCACACCCTTTTAGGTCCTGGAGTTGAGCAAGCCCCACCAGACAGGACCTAATGACACCATACCTTGTCCACCAATTAAGATCAATTGCTTCCATGCAAGGAATGGCTTTTGGGTTCCTTGAATCTATTTGGCTAAACACTAATATATAGATCTTTTCTACCCCATGATGAGCAATAATTTTGGCACCACTAATTGCTTCGACATCGATTGTCTGAGTCCAAAATACCACTAATAACTCCAAGATATATATATATAATCCAAGTTGATACAATCTCCTTTGAGAACAATAATATAAGTGTCATCTTTCGAATTTGAACTCGAGAATTTTCCTAAACAAAGCAACGATGAAGAAGATGCCAATTGATAAATTGGACACTCATTGGCCACCTTCAATTAAAACACCATATGTGTGTATGCTTGAACTTGAAAACCAGCAACAACAGAGCAATGCAAGAAGGAGTCTCATGTGATAGAATATTTCAATAAGAATGTTTCCCTAGTGAATCCAAAGGATAGAAGCCGGCATTCTCGAATCAAAATGTGAAGGTATAGCACCATTACTTTATATATGTTTGTTATGCTGGATTCTAATATCTCAGATCAGTCCACATCACATGGGACAGTGGTCGGATCTCAATGTTTGGAAGGAGTCTGTTAGCTTGCCTGGAAAGCGAGGTCTGGTTGCGTGTCCACGACCGACATGCGCATGTGCATGCGATGCCCTCTCTCTCTTTCTCCAAAGATAGAAGATTGGAAGAGAGGAAAACCAGAGGGAAAGAAGGATCCAAACACAAATGGCCAGTATTCCGGCAAATGCCCCTCTCCTTCGGGCCGGGACTACTCCATGCTTTTCTTTTCCAAAATCGTAGCTTCCACTGGCTGGCTTTTGCAAAGGTGGTCAGGGGGATCTGTCAGCATTGCTTAGCTTTTCTTTTCACGTGGCTGGTGGTTGTTTTGGCATTTGATTACCAAAATGTCCCCATTTCTTTCTCGAAGACAGGAAAATTTATAGAGAACAAGGCAGGTCTTCTTTTATTCTTGCTGGGCCTGCACCAATGGCTAATATCTATCAATAACCAATAAATATTTCTGAGCTGAATTAAACTCTCTCTCTCTCTCTCTCTCTCTCTCTATATATATATATATATATATATATCTATATATATATTATTGATTGAAATATTTCTACCATATGTATTTTGGATCATTCAATAAAAAATTATCACATCTATTATTAGAAAATGATTCATTATTATTCAAGCTTGGTTGAAAATTTTGAATGAAAAAAATTAGCTAGCCGACAATTTTTACTATTTTAGATGCAAAGAAAGCTCACTTTATTTTGATGACATGATGATCTTTTATTGGATGGTTTAAAGTAGATGTAGTAAAATAGTTCTAACTAATATATATATATATATATATATATATTATCTTGATCCTGTTAGGAAAAACAAGAGGAAAGAAAAGTACTAAGAACCATAACAGAGTGATTTATAAAGACACTACGAGACAGTTGAGATTATATTTAATGGCTTGCATTTTTATTAGTACAAGGATATGCTGCTAAAATGGTGTATACACTCTTCCCAAAAATAAAAACATAAGGTATATTTAGAGAAGAAATCGTGAATCAATCAATTCTTTGCTTAGTGTAACTGTTTTTTATGTGGCATGGCTCATTTGTACATATGAGTGTGTTTTTTTTTTTTTTTTATAAATTCTACATATGAGTTTATGGTTTATAATCATCCAAACATGTAGACAAAGAATAGTGAACAACCTAATTGATTTTTTTTTTTTTTTTTTTTTTGATGTAAGGGTAGGTGTGAGTGCATCACCCAAATTATTATCGATAGATGGGAGGTATTGATGGTGTGGAAGATATTTATAAAGGAGATCCACAAACCATCACATCGCTTGTCGCCTGTATGCACGTGATCACAATACCTACTACTATCGGTCTTACTAACCAAGTTGTAGAGAAACTAATTAAGAATTAAAAGTATGAGATTGGCCATGGCATTATGATAGGACCGTAACTCCTTAAATTTATATATATTATCTTTTATTCATAGTTCCAAATTTCAGCAAATTGATCTGACAAAGAACTTTTTGTTTACACAATCTTACAAAATTTACAAAACAAGCAAAAATGTTCTAACCGAAGTGAGCAAAAAAACCCGAATCTCAAGCAATTATTTCAAATACTGGAAATATTTTTTGATCGGGTACACCGCTTGTTTCAGGTGGGATCCATTGTCTCACCGTCCACATGGATGTTCTCATTCATTGGTAATGGTAGGATTACTTTATCTGTCCTCTTTTGCTAGCACGTACGTACAGTACTGCCTTGATATATCAAACATAAAACAATGATTTCGTTATTGAATTACTTATAACTAGGCATAGATACTTATCCATTACTAAAAGTTCTCAAAATATCAAAATATTATTGAATTACTTATAATTAAGATACTATCATACATAACTAGGCATAGATTATTTATTAGGAGTGTATAAATAATTTTGTTAATAAAAAATTGGATCAAATTGTTAATTATTTTGATGTTTGATTCAATTTTTTTTAAAAAAATTTTGATTACAATTTAAAATCAAATCAAAATTTTTTAATTGATTTAATCTTTGATTTTTAATTTGATAATTTTGACTAATCAAAAATCAAAATAGATGACTAATGATAAATATTATATTATAGATTATAAAAAAAATTGAAGTAATTTTATTAAATTTAATTTTTTTAAATAATTTATTATTAATTTAAATTTAAATAATAATACTAAATTTAAGTATAATTTTATAATTTAAATAATAAAATTATTAAAAAATTTAATAAATTAAAATCAAAATCAAAAGCTTAGTATAAAGAAGCTCAAAATCGAATTATCGAATTGAACTGAACTAAAATTATTTTAGTTTGATTTTTTTGATTTTAAACTACTTCAATTCGATTTTTAATTTTATAAAATATAAGTTCGAAAATTTAATTTTTAAAAATTTTAATTTAATTTGAATCAAAAAAATCGAATGCACGTGTCTATTACTTGTACACAAAAAACACATTTCTTATTCATCAAATGCTTGTATTACCATGATCAAATCATTTTGAATTTTGGATAAATACAGTTCTTCCACCGAAACACTTCAACAAACTTGGGTGTGGGGTTTTTTTTTTTTTTTTCTTTCCTCTCTCTCTCTCTCTCTCTCTCTCTCTCTCATCCCTATAGCTTATTGCTAAATAAAATGTGTGCATCTAGAAAGGCATTTTGTTCGTTCTACTCCGGCTGGTGAAAGCTTGAACAGTGAGATGGGGGACGCGCATGTTGGCTCATGATGCATCGCGTGGCGCGGGCCCAAGCTCTCTGGACCCCCAGCCACGCTACAGTGCGCCCGCGCGAGTAACTTTAAACTCCCCCTGCCGGTCCGGTCATTCGCGGTAAGGGGAAAAAAACGGAGAGGACGGGTACAAATAGAGAGCCAGCCCACTCTCGGTCGAGAGGGACGAGAGAGAGGGAGTGAGGGAGCAGCGTTGTCCGATCGAAAGATACTGTCTTATCTTCTCCCGTCTCCTCCCTCTTAGAAGAGTAGAAGAAGATCATTAGAAGAACAACAAGCAGTGAATCCTATGTTCCTCTCTCTTCTCTTTCTTCTACTCTCTTTCAATGGATTCTGGAGTAAAAGATGGTTCGTTTGATGCCCTCATTGCATTCAATTTTCCCGCTCCCATGAAGGAATGAGACGTCTTCCGAGGTTTAAATATTTCACAGCTCTTTCTTTGATGCTCTGTTTTTTATATAGCTTCTGTGGCATCGGGGGATGAGGAGGAGGTTGGGTTGTTAAGGCGTGCAGCCTTTTTACAGTTTCTCTTTTTCAGGGAGGAATTGGCGATCAGCGGTGGCGGCTGGAAAGAGAGAGAGGTGAGAAGGAGAGGAGGAAGAGATGAATACTAGAGTCCGGATGGCGGTGCAGGGCATGAGAGCTCCACCGAAGCACGTGAAAGTAGGCTTCTCTGGCGCTAACCCGAGACCGTTCTCTCTTTTCTTTGGGTTCTGTGGCGTTCTGTCGCGAAAAGTTGGCTCCTTTCGTGAAAACGAGGGGCCTCCTGGTTTTTTCGCGGTCATCGATGCTTCTTTTTCTGAAACAAAGATTGGATTTCTTTTTATTGGGATATCGATTCTTAGCATCTATTTCTTGAGTGCGAGCCAACAACAACAAAATGATTTTGTCGTTCGGGCTGTGAAAAAATGTTTTTTACCTTTTTCCGAAGAATTTGTTTGTCTCTCGATGGGAGTGGCGCTGTTTTTTGTCTGGATGTTCGAAGAGTTGGCGGTATTGATCAAAATTCGAAATGGGTTCCGTGATTTCGATTGCAAAGTCCGCTCCTTTGGGGAATGAAATCGCCTCGGATTGGAATTCGAGATCGGTATCTTTTGATTTCTTGAAAAGAATAGGCTTTTCCCCCTCACCTAGATTCTACCTTAAGCTGGAGAATCCAGTGGGAACTAACTAGTTTTATGTCCATCTAGTCCACTACTAAATGAGCCTGATTTGTTCATTCTTTTATGAATCTTTTATTGGTGAAGGAGACGGACAAGGAGAAGAAGATTGAGGTGCAGGGGAGTAGATTAATGGATGCAGGAAAGGGGCTCAATCGATGCCAGGCCAGAAGGGAGAGGAAGATTGCATTGCAGCAAGATGTATATCATTTCTTACTTGTATTTGAATTTGATGCATTTTAGCACTCCTTGATCCAATCTAGTTGTATTTGAATTTGATTGGTTGTTTCTTTCTTTTGCTGGTATTCATCTTCCTCCTCTCATATTATTTGCAGGTTGATAAGCTAAAAAAGAAGCTTAGAGATGAAGAGAATCTCCACAGAGCTTTGGAGAGGGCTTTCACTCGACCTTTGGGTGCTCTCCCTCGACTTCCCCCATATCTTCCCTCAAATGTAATTAGACTTTCCTCTCCCTCACTCTATATTCTGGTTGTCTATGTAATGATAATGCAAACTTGTAGGACATAAAATGGTGGTACTAATAGATGTAGAAAGATTTGATTTTGAATTGGTTTTCCGTTTCCTTTCACTGAAGACACTAGAGCTTCTGGCTGAAGTAGCTGTTCTGGAAGAAGAAGTGGTTCGGCTCGAAGAACAGGTGGTGAACTTCCGGCAAGGCCTCTATCAGGAGGCCATCTACATCTCATCCTCCAAGAAAACAAAGGAAAGCACGTCTGATTCATGTTGTGATCCAAACCAATGTCAGAATTCCAAAACCATGGAGCAGGCGAAAATTTGTGCCCAGCTAGCTAATTCTGAAACTGCGAGCATCAGCAAGACTTTGGTCTCGATGAGGTGGTCTTCGGATGCAGATTCAAATGGACCTTCCTCTAATCGGTTCGTCAATGGCAAGCGCACACCTAAGAAACCAAATTCTTGTTTGGCCTTGCCGGAGGATCGTCGTGGAAAAGAGAATCAATTGAATGGCTATGCTGCTGGGAATTGCAAGCAATCACCAGTGAAAAGAGTTTCAAAAATGCGTATGGCTGCACCGCCGGAAAAGCCCATGGATGTTGAGGTGAATTACTCTCCGAACTTGAAATCCTCATTAAATTTTGGTGAATCTGATATCTGTACTAACTATGATGCCATTGCTTGGTTCCAGCCAGGGTGCCAAGTAATGAATAGAGGAGTGGAAGGGAGATTTTGTGGTGCTTCAGATGAAGCGAATGAGTCCAGTGGCCCAAACAAGTTGTCCGAGGATGTCCTGAAGTGTCTTGTAAGCATTTTCTCACGGATGAGTTCACCAAAGAACACGGTGGAAGAGCGGGAGATGTCTCCATCTGTTTCCGGTTCTTCTGAAAGTTCCGAGGACACCGGCTTTCGAGATCCTTACGGTATCTGTTTGGAATTTGGAAGAAGGGATATCGGCCCATATAAACACTGTCGTGCGGTTGAATCAAGCTCGATTAATTCAAATGTTGTCATGAGTGCTCCAATACTTGCTCGGAGGCTAAAGTGAGTTTTCTCTACTTAATTTGATTCAACAGGCATTTTCTTCATTAAATTTGATGACATGGTGTATGTGACAATTGCTTGTTAATTTGTTTGAATCCAGGCTTTTACTCAGAAAGCTTGCATTTGTGGACTTGTCAGGGCTTACCCATCAACAGAAGCTTGCTTTCTGGATCAACATTTATAATTCATGCATGATGAACGTAAGCTGCTTGCAAATTTTTGTATAATTTCTCTAGCATTAAAGTTTGAAGGCTTGTTGAATTATGGGATGGTATATTTAGAAATTTACCATTGCTTCATGATTCTTTTGCCATACTACGACGTACAGCTCAGATTACATGGTTTGGTGGTTGAGGTCAAGGATTAAAATTTCTATGTTACAAAGGCATATCGACGCATCGCACCATCCCGTTAAAAGATCATGTCACCAGATGCTGGTTTCCTCCTTTTGTTCCAGCAGAAGAATCGACCAATAATGTTTATGCCTTCATTAGATATCTAACCATCCGCAATTATCGCTATCAGCGAATTATATGAGAGTGGTGTAGCTATCAGAATGAAAAAGTGTCTGATAGATCTTCTTTTTTCATTATTATTTTGTCCAGGCATTTCTAGAGCAAGGGATGCCTACTAGTCCTCAGATGGTCGTTGCATTGATGTCGAAGGTGTGGCCTTTTCAGAGTCTTCTTTACCTCCCTCCTTTTTTATTTCTAAAATCCATGCCTGGAGTTGGTACTCCAAGTATGGATTAGCTTGGAGTGTCCCTCTATGATGAAGAACTCTGTAATCCATCTTTCTGAATTATTATCATCTCAGGCCATGATTAATGTGGGTGGCCACTTGCTCAGTGCAATGACGATTGAGCACTTCATTTTGAGGTTGCCCCATCACTCCAAACATGTAAGTGGTTCTCTTCTTCCGTTTCTTTAAAGGCTCGAGTCTTCTATTTTTAACCAATGCTTGCACAAATTCTACAGGCCTGCTTAAAGGGATCGAAGAGCGACGACATGAACACGCGAGGCATATTTGCTTTGGAGTGGCCCGAACCCTTGGTAACATTTGCACTCTCCTGCGGCAGTTGGTCCTCCCCTGCTGTAAGTTTCGGTAGCCATATTGAATTGTTATAATAAATTCAACATGTCGTCCGGTTCTTTTAACTCATTTTCAACATGCAACATACCGTCAAGTTGACGTAGGTGGTTGGCGTAGTAGTTTGTATAATAAATTTCAAATGAATAACAAGACAATGTGGTGTTGAATTCAGCCGGTGCAGACTCTTTTAATTTGGCTTCTCCTGGTGGTCCCAATGTGTTTGATATTCTAATTTAGCACTGTGATTGTTATTATTCCACTGACACTTTTGATATTGTTATAATATATAGGTGAGAGTTTATACTGCATCTCAAGTTGAGAATGAGTTGGAAACAGCCAAAAGGGATTACTTACAAGCAGCAGTTGGTGTATCTGCACCGAATAAGCTGGCGATTCCAAAGCTTCTGGATTGGTACCTACTTGATTTTGCGAAGAATGTGGAGTCACTGATGGACTGGATCTGCTTACAGCTACCAAGTGAATTGAGAAATGATGCAGTGAAATGCCTTGAAATGGGAAGAAGAAGTGTGATTCCACAGCCTATACAAGTCCTTCCATATGAGTTCAAATTCAGATACCTATTTGCCCCATTGAAGCCTCTCCGTGCCTGTGGTCCACCAGATTCCATGGACTGAAGGTTCTTTTGTACGCATCTTTGTAATAAAACAGGTTGAAAATGAATAGATTATTTATTTGTCTGATTCTGGAAATGGAGTTTTTGCTCTTCAGATTTCTCTATGCCTGCCCATCCTGGGAATGCTACCCTTTTTTCGTAGAAAACTGTAGAAATATCATCAATGAGGTTAAACCATCGTCGAAAATGTCCTACTCTCAGCAATTAATTTATAGGGGACTAAATCTAGATGCATTTTTGTTAGACATAAATATATAAATTAAGAATTTTTTTTTTTTTTTGAAGACTCCAATATTTTATTTTTATACAGATTGTCATATAAATCCATTACGATGCCAACTGAGAATACAATTTGCATCATTGAAATTTCAAGATACAAAATATCGAGTTGCTCTCTCTCTCTCTGCCTTCTTCTTTTCTTCCCTTCTTCTTCTGTCCTGCATCACTAATCAGATTGCATTTGAAAGCACTTGAGACTATTTATTTATAAAATATTTATAAAACACTGAATTGGAATGCGGTGTTTGTTCTAGCTTCGCTATTCTACAAGATAACATGTCAAAAAGAAGTGCAAATATGATTGGTTTCATGGATACGCTGCTGACTTAATCATGCAATGAGTACATATGGTTCTGAAATAGATTAATTACAATTATCTTATAAAGTACCATAAAAATATTAAAGGAAAATATATATATATACATTTACAGTACTTAAGTCATATTACAGATTGTCAGACAAACAAGTAATTGTTCTCTGCTTTTAAAATATACATCTACTTATACTAGGTGCTTTGCAACTAATCAAAATTACATACAACTATTAGCTAATTATTGTTACTTTTTAGTTCCTGTTTCAGATGCAGCGGACTGAGAAATAATAAACTATGCGTGCTCTCTGGCACATGCTCGACCTCAGTAATTAGCAGTTCCTACGCCGTGAGAGTGACGGATGGTAAGAACGCGGAGCGTCCGCATTTAAAAGTACGCTCGTTAGGACCCTCAAGGAGACCAAACAGGGTCCTTATTAATTCACTTGGTGCCTTATGAGTACATGGTTGGTTTTGGCACCTGGTAAACTGACAGTTCCTATAACTTTACTCTTATCTCTGCTTGATACTGAAAGTCCTTTTTCACGAGTCCTACTATTTTGCACCAGTCTCGCTCAGATGGGTCAAGGCTGGACATTAGTTGCGGAATGCGCTCGTATCTAATTCGAGGTAGCCACTGTGGTTGTGTCATCCATATCATGTTGTCTTCTTGTTCGATTGTCAACCGTGAGGTGTCTTGCCCACATTATGGGCTTTATAAGCTTCTATGGGACAGGTTGAAATGGACATCCATGCCACATACCGGTCCGTCCTTGTTGGCCTTCACTAAGCGTGCTCCCAATGATTGCTTTTTAATAATTTTTCGTTGGATTCTTGCTACCTCTTAGCACCGCAAGGATTTTCTTCTTCTTCTTTCTTTCTTTTTTTCTTGTGTGTGGGCGTGGTACGTAACACCACCAGGGTTGAGACATCACCGCAGCCTTGAATAACTTGAAGTTAGATCTGCAGCAGAACGCTCTGAAATTTTCAGTCACTATTCCAACAGTCAATCTCCAACAAATTTAGCTTTGCTGGCCGGCATCCCTTTCCCAATTAGAAAGGTTTGGATTGGAACCCAATGTATTTTCAAACAAATATGTATATTATAATGAATTTCGAATTTATGAATGCTTATAGATTTGTCGGCAACATACAAATTCCGCTTAGGACGGCCTGGACTGCTCTGTTCATGACCCGCTTGTGGGTACATATTTAGTTCTATATCGGCTATGCAACAGGCAAAGCTTGGATATTTATACAAGATTAAGACATTCAAAGGGCTTACGTTGATATCAGAACGAATCCAGTCCATAACTTTCTAGGGACATAATTGGATCTTTAGCCTACTAAGGATATTAGGGTTAAATGAGAAAAATCTGTAAGAATTTATTTGGGCATATATTTTATCATGCTCCAAATTCGAGCAGCTAAAATTTATCATAAATAAAATATAATAAAAAATTTAATTTCATTATTCATCAAGTAATTAAATTAATATTGATTCAGAGCATCTAAATTCAAAAAATAAGTTCATGATCATTCAATAAATTAAGTTTAACTATAAAATTTTTAAGTTTGCTATGCAAATTCTCAAGCCAGGATTCTTCATCGGTCTTAATTTCATTCCTCTATAAAAAAAATAATTAAAAGATATGAGCTATACTAGCTTAGTAAGTAAAATCTACTATTCTTTACCGGATCAAGCATAAATTTTTTATGATAAAATAATATTTAGAAAATAATAGATATTACAATAATAAGGCATGTTACATAACATAATATAAAATATCACACATATATAAATCATGATATTTCTAAACATGATTCGTAAATTATTCTTATCAGATATTTATATTATATTTCAAAATATTACTTACAAATATTCGTGTTAAGATCATTTTATACCCAAGACAGGGCCATGTTCCTTGTTGATGCTAGCTCTAGGTATCTACCTTCCCATAAAAATTCATTCGTAACCATCTGAGAGTTTTTAAAATCTTTATATCTTTTTCTTAAAACATACATATATATATAAATAAAAAAATAATAAAATTAATACTTCATCTATTTTATAAAACATATTCATGGAATCAATAATCATAATAAAATATGCTTTTTCATATCTTATATACTGATTCTTATCTTATGAAAAATATGATTTCATCGATAATAATTTATTTATATAAAAATATAATAATTTAAAAATAAATAAGAAGCGTAAGATCCATTTATCTCAATCGTTCTAGATTTTCAAACTTTATCAAATTTATCAAACCTATTTATTATATTAAAATATAATTAGTTTCTATTCAATAAATTCGATCATAAAAAAAAGGAGATGCTAGATTGGGTGGTCGGTCCAATAGACTGTCCATGCATCAAATCGATTTGGAGGTCATCATGAGGACCTAGAAAAGGATGGCATGACTCAATACAAGATCCATAAATCTTCTTAGAGATAGAAAGTGGGTGAAGAGAGAGAAAGTAGAGAAAGAAAATAGCATTTTGGGTCCCACATCCTCTAAAGAGAAAATAGGAGAGAGAAATCCTAGGGAGACTCAAGAGAGAGAACTTTTCTCTCTTTTCTTCTTTTATTTTTTTTTCTTTCCTTATCTGTTGTTCTCTTCTTCTTTCTTTCTTTCTTTTTTTGGCCGAACAGGGGATGGACAGGGGCGGTGGCTAATGCTCCGACAGGATATGGCGGCACAACTGAAGGTCTGGTAGTGGATGGTCAATAGTAGCGGAGCAAGAAATGACCAGCGGCGAGAATCGTCCAAGCAAATTCACCAAAAAAAATAAGGCCAAGCCATGGCTGTTTTTTTGGTCATTCTCGGGTCTCGACCCACTTGCTGGCGGTTGGAGCCCCAGCATTAGCCATGGACAAGTACAAAGGGGAGGCCCTTGACAAGGGATGCCGGCGGTAGAGATGGCCCAAAACTTTGGAAAAACCTAATCAAAGCACGTACAAAAATAGGGGTTTTTCTTTATGGTTGATTTCCGGCAAAATCGGCGGCCGATGGCATGCATAATAATATGGAAAGAAGGGGGAGGAAGAGAGAGAGAAGTATTGGGCTTACCTCAGGCTCCGTTGAGGTCTTCGATGAGGATTTTAGGCGAACACGGTAAGAATATCCATGGCTTTAATAGGAAAAATCAGGAAGAAAGAAGAGGAAGAAATATCGGTGCTCGTCATGGATCATTTTAGAGGGGAAGAGGAGGATTTATAGGGGACCCCCAAGAATTTTTGTCTGTCCTTAGGAGTTTGACTCCTAGCTAGACACAACGAGGAAGGAGACTCCCATCGAGAGTCTCCATTCCTTTGTTTTATTTTCTTTCTTTCTTTTTTCTTTTTTTTTTTGATTGCTTTGAGATTCATGTGACGAAAATCAGCTTATCACATATTTATTCTCATATCAATTATATACTAGATAGATCTTGAATATTTATATAAGATCAAAAAATCTAAATAATATTTATAGCTAGCTTTTTTGGATGAGTTCCTGAGTTATTATATATATTCTAGGTTCTATAACTCAACATTCCTTAGCAAGCTTGCTTCCCAAGTGCTGATTTGATACGTAAGAAAAAGACTTACCACAAGATCAAAAAAAAATGATGCGTTAGGAGGAAATTACAAGAAAGTTTTCCTGTGGTATTCATTCTTCAGGTTCTTACATGAAATTCTACAAAAAAAAAAGGTCATTAGAATTACTTGTTTCAAATAGCCATATGTAAAAGCTTGAACGTAGCTGTTGCATAACAATCATTAGCAACTATCATTAGAAAGATAACCTTCAACAATTAGGAGTCAATTGTCATAACTTATCATTTAAATGCTAAGGGTCACGACATACATATGGCCAGGACTGATCATGAGCTAGGCTTCAGCACAGCAAATATCAAAATTTAAACATATCTGATCTGAAGCCTAACTAAAACGAAGAGCATTTAGATCCGAGGCCCAGCCCATGATTGGTTGTACATGTGGATCCATAGCTGCTAGAAATAAACCGGGAATTTGTGTGCGCGTGCGTGCATGAGACAACCGCTGTGCGCCACCCTTTCTTCCCCACACTTAGGCAGCCTCACTTCTAACAAATTCAGCTTTGCTGCTGCTCGACACTCCTCCTGACTTGAAACTGATTCCATGTTAGTTAACCGTTTGACCCCTTTACACCGATAACAATGGGTCAAAAGGCTTCATGAAGCTTCCGGATTCAAGCTATTAATAACCCCAACCGTTTCTTTGAAGAGTTACTCATCATAGACCATTCACAGTTAAATGTTTGAAGGATTGTCGTTTGTAAAGTGATAATAATTGAGACAAATGAAGCCAGTAACACGCCGTGGAGTGGTTAAGAGACTCGAATCGTTTACAATAGTCTCAGGTTTTAATTGATTCGGTTCCTAAACGTATAATAGATTGTGTTTGACTTTTGGATAGCTTTTGGAATAATTTCAGCTTATTTAAACTATTTTAATATTTGATGAAGATAATTTATGGTCTATAAGCTAATTTTTATTAAAAGCTCTCTCATTTAAAGATTCAAAAATTAAAAATTAGCTATCTATTTTTTATTTTTAAATTTATCTTTTACTTAATATTTAAGCTTTCTCCTCCCTCCTCTATTCTTTAAAATCTATTTACAAAAATATAATATATTATAATATATTATAACATATTATATATTATAATAATATTATATAATATAATAATATTATGTAATATAATATTATATTATATTAGCATAACATATTATAATATATATTATAAATATAAATATATATTAGAATATAATATATTATATATAATATTATTATTATATTATATATTATATTTATAATATAATATTATATAATATATTATAATATATAATATTTATATTTATATTATAATATATAATATTTATATAGAATATAATATATATTATAATAATATTACTAATAATATTATTATATTATATTATAAAATAAATAAAATTTAGATTATTTTTTATAACATAATATAATATTTGATTGAATTGAATATTTAGTAATATAAAATTCATGTTATTTTTTATAACTTAATTGACCTATATATTTAGTAATATAAAAATTAGATTATTTTCATAATATTTAATGTAATATTATATTTTTTAATAATATAATATAATATTTAATAGAATTATTTTTTATTATATCTATTATATTTTATTAAATAAAATATTTAAAATGATGTTAAAAATAAATAAAATAAGGTTACGTTCTTTGATGTCATTTTGTACATGATAGCTTATTGAGACAGTTAATTTTTATTAAATATTTAGACTAACATAGCTACAGCTTACAGCTCATGCCACAGCTATAATTATAGCAGCTTGCCAAGCATAGATGTTTCAAAAATTTGGAATAAGTACCATCAAATCTCTGGTATATGGCATGATAGCAATAGGACTGTATATCTTATTGCAGATATCTTGTTTATTACCTTGTTAATTTAACTCATAATCCTCTATGATCTTCCAACTAATCTTTGAAATGTTTCAAAACATTGATAGTATGGGAAGAATATACTCTACAGCTTGGTGTGTATATTATGGTTATAACCTAATGAGATCAATCCTTTGTCCTGTTTTCAAAAAAACATAATTGTAGCAAATGTTTTTTTAGCATAGGAAGAGATGAAGTATGTTATTTGGAATGTGAGTTTGCAAAAGAGGTGAGGATATTTGTATCGAAGTCCCTACAGTTGAATATATTGCAGAAAGCTAGTTTGTGGAAGGAGGATTACTTGCCAATGTTACCCGCAAGAAAGAAATAGCAAAACATAAGGTACTGGAAAATTCTCACTGTCAACTTCTGATGCGATGATGGGAAAAAAAAGAAGAAAAAAAAGAAAAAGAACTTGCATCAATTGGAAACCTTTCATATCAAACGCAGTGGTTATGTTGCTGAGATTTATGGAATGTAGAACTACTGTCAGGGTAAAATAACACCGTCATTTACTTGATTGCCATCTTGTAAGTCTTTCAGAGCGTGGATTTTGTCTGATCCTTGGTCACCGTTAGGCCTGTGTTTTAGATGTAAAATTATTATGTGGACCAGATCTACAATAGATCTAAGTTGAAATGAATCTATCTAATCATTTCATTTTATTTTAGATGAAATGAATTCACCTAGAATGATTTCATCTTAGATCTATTACGATCGATCTAATTTATCTAATATATATGTTGGGATAAACCCCGCTCCTGCTGAAGTTAAGTTCGGTGCCCAGCCTGACGTGGCCAATAGCCACAGAAGAACTTCGACGGATGGGTCTTGGCTGAACTATTACAGCCGACCGAACTGCTAAACGGTCGAGCCCCTTTGGACTCCCAGCGGCTGAACTCCTCAGCGGTCGTTTCTCGGCCGAACTTTCCAGCAGCTGAGCTTCGGACTCTTAGCAGCCGAACTCCTCAGCAGTAGTCCCTCGACCGAACTTCTCAGCTTACTCCTCGGCCGGGCTTCTACGGAAGTCGGACTCTTTGCGGACTCCTCCAGCGGTCGAACTTCTCAGTGGCCGAACTTTTATGGAAGCCGAACTTCTTACGGACTGTTGACGGATTCCTACAGACGATCCTACTACTAAATGGTTACACGATAATAATAATTGGCATTTATCAAGTCAATAACGATCGGCATTTAAAGTTAATAACGATCGGCATTGATCAGAATAGTTACGACAATCATTAATCAAGGCAGTTACAACAAGCTCCCTCTATAAAAAGGACCCTCCAGATACGCTTACACCAGGTTCTAAAAATTCTTCTCTCGTCCTCTAAACTCTACCGAACTCCACACTGAGTACTCCATTCCTGTTGACTGGAGCTGACTTGATCGTCGGAGGGTCCTGTCGGAGCCACCCCCCATCGGCTCCGGACGAAACTTTATTTTGCAGATCCCCGGCGGCGATCTCGTCGGCCTCTACTCCAATGGATTCCGGCGATGACCAGATTCTGCGTCAACAGATTAGCGCTAGAGGAAAGGCTTTGAACCTTCAAGGTTCCCTGAGATAAGATCTCTCTCGAGCGACCACCTCGGCTAGAGATAAGATCTCTCCCGAGAAGTTCGACCAGAGATAAGATCTCTCTCGAGAAGCGACTTCGATCAGAGATAATATCTCTCTCGAACGACTGCTGACAATCTAGACCAGAGATAAGATCTCTCCCGAGAAATGACTTCGGCCAGAGATAAGATCTCTCCCGAGCGACCCTATCAACCTTGGTCAAATAAGGTCTCCCCCGAGCGACCGGGCCAACCTCAGCTGGAGAGCTTCAACTTCAACCTCGGTTGTAGGAGACAATGTCGCCCTCGATGAGCTCAATCTTCGACCTCGATCGCAGGAGACGAGACCTACCTCAACCTCGGTTGGAAATGGGATCTCCCCCGGGCTTCAACTTCAACATCAACTTTAGCTGGAGATGAGATCTCCCCCGAGCTTCGACCTGAACCAGCACGGAGCCCGAAAGAAGACTTCGGCAGTCGCCTTTTCTGCACTCTCTTCCTTCGAATTTCGAACTCAGGAGTGGGAGGCTAGTATTGGGGATAAACCCCGCTCCTGCCGAAGTCAAGTTTGGTGCCCAGCCTGATGCGGCCAGTAGCCACAGAAGAACTTCAGCGGATGGGTCTTGGTCGAACTATTACAGCCGACCGAACTGCTAAGCGGCCGAGTCCCTTTGGACTCCCAGCGGCCGAACTCCTTAGCGGTCGTCCCTCGGCCGAACTTCCCAGCGGTCGAGCTTCGAACTCTTAGCGGCCGAACTCCTCAGCAGTAGTCCCTCGATTGAACTTCTCAGCTTACTCCTCGGCCGAGCTTCTATGGAAGCCGGACTCCTTGTGGACTCCTCCAGCGATCGAATTTCTCAGTGGCCGAACTTTTATGGAAGCCGAACTTCTTACAGACTGTTGACGGATTCCTGCAGGCGATCCCACTACTAAACGGTTACACGATAATAACGATCGGCATTTATTAAGTCAATAACGATCGACATTTAAAGTCAATAACGATCGACATTGATCAGGACAGTTACGACAATCATTAATCAAGGCAGTTACAACAAGCTCCCTCTATAAAAAGGATCCTCCAGATATACTTACGTCATGTTCTAAAAATCCTTCTCTTCTTCTCTAAATTCTATCGAACTCCACACTGAGCACTTTATTTCTATTGACTGGAACTGACTTGATCGTTGGAGGATCCTGTCGGAGCTACCCCCACCGATTTCGGATGAAATTTTATTTTGCAGGTCCTCAGAGATGACCTTATCGACCTCCACTCCAACGAATTTCAGCGGCAATCAAATTCTATATCAATAATATATATATATATATATATATATATTTTAAGACAGTGCTGGACCTCTTTCTTTTACATAATCATATTATTTTTAGACACACTCATGCACAACTATTGTCAGACATAAAGCAGCCAAGCAAATCAATAACTAGTTATATAATTTTCAATTATTAGAGATCAATCATTTGGACGGTCAATCCACGTGAGTGTACCTCAATTTCCCCTCAAACAAAATTTGACTAGATAATTGACATAGTTAATAAATATGCTGAAAGCATGAATAGCTATTTTTGATAGAGGAAGCATTTAAGCCATAAATCCTTCTTTTTTTTTTTTTCTTTTGATGAAGCATTTAAGCAATAAATTGACACATTTCAGATGTCATACGTTCGACATTCTTTAATTGTGAACAGCAACAACCCTAACATGTGAGGAGAAATTATTGCATTTTTAAGAACGGGGAGCTTAAAAATTAGTGCTATCAAGAACTTTGTAGTCTTCATGTATGGATCAGGAGAATGGGAATTTTGTAATTAAAGGGAATTGGGAGCTTAATTGAAAGGTGGAAAGACCAAGGGGGGAAAGGGAACAAATTCTGATTGTAGTGAAGGTGAAAAGAAGATTATTCAGCTGGATAGGCAGGCTAATGTCATTATGGGGAAAGACTTGGTTATATATTAATGTCGTTAGTAGTATCTCTATCCATTTCTTCTAGTTTTTTTTCTTATTATCAGAGAGCTCACTAGGAAAATTGTTGGGTTTATTTGGGCGTGGCCTCAAAAAAATTCATAGAAGCCAGTGTGGTCTGCTTAAAACAGGGGTGGTTTGCAAAATGAGTACCATAAATATTTGAAGTGGCGGTAAAGACATCCGGAGGTTTTTTTTGATGTAGGGACATATGAAGTCAAAAATAAAATAAAATAATTAGTGGCAGCACTGCAGTAATTGCTTGAAATAATTGATAAAAGATGGATAGTTTATGCCTCCTATATGAGCTATCGTTCATTTTTATCTATGATCTACAGTTTGAAGGTTGTATGAGCTATTTTGGATCTCATGATTTTATTCTTTAAAAAATACATCACATGAAGAAAAATATTTTAATCTATATAAATAATAATTTTTTTTGACTCATAATCCATGCGAGACTAATGATGCTGTCTTTGCACAATAGGAGATTTTATTCTGTTTTGGATAAAAGATGATTATTTTGTATTTGTTCAACTTTCTCGCTTATGTAAGATTTTCTTTGATTTGGATGTGAAGTTTAATTAGGGACTCATTGTTTTGGTGCAAGCCAGAATGAAGCGACTTAATTCAACTCTCTCTGGATGGGGCCAATTTCTTTCTTAATTGGTTTGCTGTAGATCACTTCAATTTTACTTGGAACCAACTAAATGTCTAAAATAGACTCGTGCTGGTCTGAAAACTTCTTTATAACATGGTGGTTGCAAACATAACAGACTTGGTAAACAAAATACGGGTGATGAGGTACTTTGAAGAGGAAATTGTGTTTGGATTTTCAGAAGCTGACAACCCCCAGGAGTAAAATTTAAATTTTGAATCTTTAACCGCCCAAGTTCATGTACACAGCTCTGATACTTTGTGTAGCAGATTAATCTATGAAATTTTAAAACACTTAGGAACCTCTGGGCCCGAATCCAATAATGAGGCGCCAAGTTCCAGAACATCTAGGTAGCATTTTGGAGAGGAAGAGAGAGGGACAGCACCTGTAGCAAGAACAAAAATTGCCCTATAAATACTACAGTGATTTAGATGGAAGATAGCGATGGAGACACTAGCTATAATTTTTTGGACAGATATTTGATTTTTAGTTTTTAATCTTCTATCTTCACTAATACAATAAACAAAGTCTCATTTTGGAACTTCTCTATTGTAAAGTCTATCATCTTTTATCTAAGCAGGGACTTCAAAATTATAATTTCTAGCTATAAACTCTTTAATTTTCTCTACTGCTCTTCACACTCTTTTGAAAAAAAAAAAAAAAAGATGGTGAAGCTTTTTTTTTTTCCAAAAAAAATCTTCTGTTCAATTCCTTTCAAATGACCCACACCAGACTAGCAATCAGTATGGGAGCCACTATTTGATCATAACTTGCTCTTGGAGTCTAGCATCTATATATGTGTGTGTGTGATGCACAGACAAATAGCCTACCTAAACTTACAAAGCCTCGTGCAGAAGCTATACGAGGGCACCGAGCTGGGCTTGTCTTCAGAGATCAATTTGCTCGCTTATTGTGGGTTATTGGTCAGAATTGGTAGCAATGTGCAGCCTATGATTTAGAGCACCAGAAAATCTGGCTAGAAGGGATGTTATTTAAAAAATTGCCCTGGCTACGAGTAGGAGTGCCACGTAGACTTTTATGTATAACCATGGGTAATGATGGAGATTTTGCTCAAAATAAATAGTTTAATAGGTTAAAGGGACACGAAACGATCACGCTCAAGAATGCCGGCGGCGGTAACAGAACCGCCAACCGTTTAATTTATTTTGCGCATGTCACGCGTGAACGCGCGCACGCGGATACGAAGATTCCCCATAATTGCATGGCGTTGGCCCGCTGGGTTCGAAAGGCTTTTGAAGGTGTTCAACTTGGGCTTCAACTTTTTGGTCATTATGTAATTTTCAGTCTTTCTTCTGCCTCGCCAAAATTACACAACAAAAATGATTTGCCGCATATTTGTCAAAAACAAGAAAATTTATGAATTAATTAATTGATCTTTATAATTAAGACTATAATCACCTTAATATTTGGATGCATCAAACTCAAACTTAATTTCTAAAGTTCTCATACGTTTAGCCCTAGGCCCATTGTTTTCATGTAGCTTTAATCTAAGATGAGACTTAAGGCACAAAATGGTCAAATAGCGTTCAATTAGATATGAAATAGAGAGCTAACATATGATGGCCTTGTATTCTAGGCCCATGGTTTCAGTTTTTATTCGATTTTGAATCTGTTTTTTTGATTAGGTCAAGCATAATCTAAATGGATACATGAAATAATATATAAACATATTTCCAAGTTTGTAATCTAAAATCCTGATTTTAGTTTGCATTTAAGATTGAATCTGATTTTCCAATAAAATGAAGATTAGGATGGCGAAAATCCTAAATTAGTCTTAACCCAACTGATCAGAAATAAAACATTGCATCATGTATCGAATCTAAACTTCATAGAAATATCCAATCAAATATTAAATCAGCCCTACTAGTTGATTGGATCGATCAGGCCTCCCATGAAATTATTATTCTTAAGTATGTTTGTTAAAAGGAGAGATGGTTAGCATATACTTCTTGCTTTCACAAATTTTATATAAAATTTTAAAAAACAAGTGCTAACTTCTTCGATTGCAAAATTATTTGGAAGTGTTGGCAATGACCTAGGTTCAAGTCCTGCATGCATTATTATAAAATTTATGATCATAATAGACTAAGTAGGGGTCAAAAACCTTCCCTCTTTGTCTAAAAAATCATTAATTGTAGACAAATTCACCATCAGACTGGCTTCATGACACCAAATTTATGAACTTAAGCTTGGGTTTTAACATATCCAGGTAATGAGGCAAGTTAGCTAGGCTTATGGATGTTCTTGTCAATAGTTTAACCAATTAGCTTGCATGTTTTAATTAAAACTAGCATACAGTTATTGCACAATGCAGGTTCAATAACAACCAAGTAAAATTAGATAAGAAATATTACATAATATTGAATATAGAAAATAAATAAAGTATAAAAATGCTAAAATAGGATATGTATGTATTGCAGGTAAGGTTGTGAAAGAGGGAGATAGATATAGAAAAATAAATTTGTTATAGAGAAAATTTAGTTAGAATAGTGAGAATTTGGGACATTAGAAACATCCCATCAAATGTGGAATGTGGATGCAAGACAAAAGATTGAGATTAGTTATATATGTGTTTTTATTTCTTAAGGTTCCAATATTCATGTGTATTATATATATGATAAAGTTTTGTTTATAAATCAAATAGTATTTATTCATGGATGAACTTAATAGAATTAAAGATTTTTTTCAATGCTTTTTTAGTATTGTTTAGATTTTAGTAGTCGTTGATAATAGGGGATAAATCAACATTAAGAATTGAGCCAATGAGCTTAGAACATGAGCCCGAATATGTCCTTAACATTTTTAGTAGATTTTTTTTTTCTCTCTATGGGATATAGACCGATACTCTTAAATATTTATGAATATAGCTCTAATCTATTCTATAATCTTATAATTTTATTGGCTATATTAGTCTAACCTATGAATATCGTCGGATTTTCATCTCAATCATCCAAAAAGACCACAATTATTTTTCATTTAACCTAACAAATTGAATGTATGCCTAACTATTATGCTCTTTGTTTATCACTCACTAAGAACACGTTTACCCTTCTTTTTTGGAGAAGGAATATTAAAAAAAAAGAAAGAAAAAGGAAAGGTTGAACATGTCTAATGCCAAATTTGGTTAATATGTAGTTAAACCATTTTTATTCCATTAATCAATAATCATCCACTTGTTCGTGCTTATTAGTTAATGAACCTTGGACATGGTCTTCCCATAGAACATCAATTGGGTTAGCACTTAATAGTTTCATGCTAGACATGACATCTTCCTTCCCGGCTCAATCCAACGCCTAGAGGTGCAATTATAAAAATACTTCCTACTTCAGTTGGCATAAGAATCTAATAACCCAAAGAAGAAGTCCAAGGCAATAGATACCACATAATATAACAAACAGGGGGTCTCTAGCAAGATGAGATCAGCAATAAAAATCATATACTTAGGGTTGATGTAAGGAAAGAGGTATATGTCGTGGTGGTGATCATCTCAGGATTAGGACAAATGGAATTTGATATCTATGTTCAACGCGTTAGCATGGCGGGACAAATAATTTTATTGGAGCAAGTGGGAGGACCGGCGAGTAATTTATTGAGTCTACATCAGCTTTAACGTCTTATGCCAAAGGCCTGGTCGAAACTTCCGTGGCATGCGTTCACACAGAAGGAACAAAAGAGACGTTTAATTTAAGTTTCTCAATCAATTTTATTTGTATAAATATTAGACATATTGAGTTGTATGCTTCGTTCCGCGTATATTTATCAGAAAGTGAATACTATAGCCGACCGAATGGCGGATCATTCTAGCAGCAAGACTTGGATGCTTTTGGACTTTTGGGTTTCGTATTTTTTTTTGGGGATAAATTATAAATATAGAATGAATACATCTAAAAAAAAATCAAAAAATAAAATATTTTTTCCTTTTTTTTTCTTTTTTTTTTTGATTCTTTTGAATGTATTCATTCTATATTTATGATTTATTGAAAAAAAGGGGGGAGTCCCGGATCGCTCAAAAACAAACTTACGTTTGATGTAGACTCCCATCTCATCAAATAAAAATCATTCTAACAAAAATTCATGTGAATTATTACAAAAATTATGCTTGATATATGAGAATTTTAAATTTGAGGATTTTTTCCATGTAATTTTGATTGTTTTTTTTTTTTTTTTTCAAAACATCTTTAATGATTTCTCCTATTGTCATTATCCTTTTTATTCATTATGTCCATTACAAATAATAGTTTCTATCTAGTGTTACTTACTTGGCACATTTGCCATCTTGATTTCTATTTTTCAATCAATCCATTATTAAAAAAAATATATATCACTTGATATGAAGATTGTCCAGTAAATATAATGCAATCATGTGTAAATAAAAAAATTATCATTGAATACAAATTATTTTGTTGAAATGTAATTAGACAAAACAATAACAAACTTTGATTTTTTTTGACAAAAATTATGAACATTTGTTAGTTACATAAATTATTAAATGGAATACGTAAAACATCCTTTAATTAATTTATTATGTTTTGTCATGATGTACATTCCATATGCCAGTAAACCAGTGCATGCATTAAAAACCACTAGTATTTGTACCGAAAAAAAAAAAAAAAACGCTGGTATTAAAATGATGCTAAAACTAAACTTTTATTTTCTTGCATAGCTAAATTTACATGCTTTGGGATGCATCAAAAAGTGTCTGGTTGGTCAAGCCTAGCAATCACCATCCATAATTATACATGAAGGTAGGGTTGGATCATATTTGATCACCCCAACCCACACTAGAATTGCTCCTCTAATAAAGTGGGGAACAAATGCAGTCCACGTTGGGTCATTAGATATGATCTGTAACTCTCCCATCATTATAGGAGCATTGATTGTAGTTACCCACCTGAAACGCTTCCTCCATGCATTAGCAAACCATTTCAATTAACTCTAATCACATATGCAATAATAAATGCTCGATTGCTGTTTTGATAACCGAAACTTATCATATCAGTTTAGCCATAATTATATATCCAAGCAACTTATTAAAAAAATTGTACCAAAGGAAAAAAAAAAAAAAAACTAACGTATATGATTCATAGGCAGCTTTAACCCGAAAAGAAAAGGGGAAAAAACAATTTGATGGCCTACACGAAATCAGAAGGAATTGATGGTTAATAGAAAAGAGGGGGGAGTTATCTTGAAAGCAATGTAAAGACTAGTGCCACCAGCCCATGAGCTAACGTGCCAAAGCAGGAGTCAAAAGCCCTTTTTTTTTTTAAAAAAAAAAAAAAAAAAAAGAGGAGTCAAAAGACTTTAAAGAATAAAGACCATATAGAACAATTAAGGTAGGCGTTGTCATAAATGGCACTGGGACATCCGTCCATTTCATATCCCATGGTGCCTGAATTTAATTTGTTGGAATTATGAACCATGCCCTTCCCAGCCAATTGGGTTGAGGTCTGGTACAAATTTTCTCCACTGAACTCGAGTCCTACACCATATCCTTCTCAATCTTTATTGGGTCCATCAATAAAAGGTCGGAACCGAGGGGCCCATGGGAAGACTTTGTGCCTCCACATGCTCTCGTATTTCCTAAGGTGACCGTCATGATCCATTCACAAAGTAAGACGGGAAGCAATTATTGTGTTGGACCTCACGTGTTTTTTTGAACCATTCCTCACCTTCCGAACCCAAACCTTCAACATGGCCCACATGTTCCTCTCCCTTCTCCAGCCAATCGCAATGTATTCTTGTCTGGGTTCTACGTTACATCGCATAGAAAAATTCGAAACCAGAACATAAAACCTCGTGGGTAATAGAAGGCGGCCGTGTCTTCTCCCCCCACCCTCTTATCTACCCCTCGTTTTATTATTTCATTCCAAACACTACTCATTGGTCAAGCATCACCCTCCTTTCCTCTCACCTTCCACACAATTCTTCCGACTGTTCACATTTAAAACCCCCTCTCCATCACCACTTTCCAACTCCCCACTAAATTCTCTCAAGTCTCGACGAAGACCAGAGCAAAGAAAGAAGAGTTGCAACAAAGAGAGGAAGAATAGAAGGTGGACATGGAGGTGTTAGTGCCATTGCAGGACTTCAACTTCGACAGCACGAGCACACACCCTATGTTAGTGCTCCGTCGAGCCGAAGCGCTTCGGCGACCCCTTCGACTCCACTGCCACTACCAGCGTCGACCAGCCCGACGCGCGCTGCCGCCATCTATGCCCACTTCAACACCATGTCCACCAATAATTCCCTTCGTCTTTCATCTTCTTCCCCTTCTTCAGCAATCCCTTTTGTTTGGGAGGAGAAGCCCGGCACACCGAAAGCCTGCTCCCCCGTCGCCAGCACCGATCCATTCGACTTTGCCTTTGATTTCAGCGGGCAGCTCGACAGGGCAGGGATGACGCCGACATTATTAACAGCTGATGAGCTCTTTGAGGAGGGGAAGATTCGTCCACTTAAGCTTCCTCCTAGGCTCCAGTATCCAGTAATGGATGATAATAGAAGCAGCGTTGCTTCCTCTCCGCGATCGCCCCGGTCCCCTAAGCCTAAGGGGCTTTGTTCTCCCCACCACCGAGGGAGGGGAAGAAAGGGAGAAGAGTTCGACCCCTTCACTGCAGCGATGGTGGAAGCAACAAGAGAGAGAGGGAGGGAGAGAGCTCCCACCGCTCCCTCTATTGCTTCCTCGAGAAGCAGGAAGGGGTCGAGATCACTCTCTCCCCTAAGAGTAGGAGGAGGAGGCTTCTTTCAAAAGTGTCTGAATTCCCCTCCCCCTACCACCGCCACTTGTTCCACCAACACTCCGAAGAGTGGTGGAACCAAGAAGTGGCGGCTAAGGGACTTGCTCCTGTTCCGCAGCGCGTCAGAAGGACGCGCCACCGGAACCAGGAGCAAGGACCATCTCCGAAAGTATACATTATTACCCACGTCCACGTCCAACTCCTCATCTTTTTCGTTACCGTTATTGAAGAAGAATGGCTTACGTGGGGGAGAGGACCCGAGGAATTCAAGCTTCAGGTCTGTCGACAGCAATGGGTCGACACGAAGAGGGAGCCGATCGGCAGTCTCTGCACATGAGATGCACTATGCCATGAACCGGGCTGCGACGGAGGAGATGAAGAAGAAGACGCCGCTGCCTTACCGACAGAATCTCTTCAGCTGCCTCCGCTTCAATCCGGCCGTCGACAGGATTGCCAGGGGGTTCGGCAGCTCGTTCACCCATGGGCGATCCTCATGAAACCGGATCGACTGCTCGTGTGTGCTTATGGATTTATTCTTTCGCATTATGTAAAACCTCCTCCTTTTTCCCCCGTTCCTGAATTGGGAATTCGTTCATGGTACGTTATGTATGTATGTCCGTCCCTTTTTTTTTTTTTGTTAATCCGTAACATATTGTAATGAGAAGATTTGAGTCCAAGTTTTCTTTGCTTCAATGCCATGGAACTGGGAGAACTCTTTTGTGCGGATACAGAGTTGGTAACTGTTAGGTCAGGGATGTCTTTTCCCCCTCCTCAGGAGGCATAGCCAGAGAAGCTTTCTACCGTAATTTAATGGGGATAATAATCATACATTGGAACCCCACATGGAATGATCTGATTGGATGTGTTTGAGGAATATATTGCGACTCATATGCAAAGTAAATCGGATTTCTTGGCTTAACGAGCTCTCGCTTGCAAAAATATCAAGGTGAGAAGAAAGAATACAGGGCCACCATGGATGTTCTGCAGCCACTTGTGAATGACTGCCTCCCACTTACCACCCCTTGTATTGTACTGTTCTTTCCAACTGCCCCTCTACAATAAGCGAAGGGACTTTCTCTTGCCCTGGTTGGCTAGTATTGGTCCTTGTCATTATCTATCTCCTAGTTGGGTTGTAGAGGGACAAGTTCACCATTTCATTTGAGGCCGGTAATATCAAATCAACTACAGACTTAAAAACCCAACCTCGATTTTCTTCTACTTGAGCAGGAAAAGTCTCAAAGAGAGGCAGAGTAAATAAATGGAGCTCTGGTTGCTGCGAGAGAACAGTCTGAAAGAAGATGGAAGTCAAAAGTCATATCGTAGTTTCGTGGGTCGTGGATATAAAGCCAAGACCAAGTCTCCTAAACTGACAGCCAAAGAAAGCAGCGTCCCGATCGTTTGAGCACCAGTGGTGGCCCATTTTCTCCGTCAGATTTGTACAGCTTAAGCGGCATTAGAGCTTCCACCTCTTTGATTCCTTTGCTCTTTGTTAGTCATCCTCTGGCTGGGTTGACTTTGATGCATATGAATCCAACGTTTACTACGTCATGGGACCCTTTGCCTGTCGGCAATTTAATTGAATATAATTCAACCACGACCGGCATTGAGATTGCAATTGCAAAAATAAGTTTCTGTTTGCTTGTTTATAATGAAACGTTGCAGGTACAATTATAACCGTTTCGTTGTATGGTGCTGAAAGAAATATGATAACCCTACAAATGATCATCCTCTTCAAAACAATGAACTATTTGCTTTTAATACAAAAGACCTTGACACCGGCCTCGATAAATTTATCAAAAAATCCCAGCCTCTCTATGCTTCTACTGTATTAATTTTTCTGGACTCCACTATATAATATCTTCTCGTTTACAATCCATCGATTTTTTATTTTTTATTTTTTTTTAAAAAAAACGTTGCATTTGCTGGACTGTAGCGTTGAATAAGGATAATAACGCCAAATGGTCCTGGATCCACTTGTCCATCGGTTTGGTTGCTATTATTGGTGGACAGGTTCAAGGCCTATCCTCTATGGGATGGTAGGTTAAAAACAGAACCGAAAAGGATCAAACCGGCGAGTCAATGTTAAGACGTCACTACTAAAATGGTGTTATATTATGTCATCAAGGCCTTCGATATCCTTCTCAAATGTCGGTCAACCTAAAGTTTTAGAGGTTCATCAGAATAGGTTGGAATGAAAATAAGAATAACTATATCCTCCAATGTATTTAGTTTCTGACCAGAATTAAAATTGTTATGGAATTTGAATAATAAAAGAGAGTAGAAATTGAGTTTTGAAATATGGGAGCATTCTCATTCTTCCTGGAATCAAAATGGGAATAGAACTCCCTCTAAGCAAATGGCTAGAATGGGAGCTACTTGTTCCCATTCCTCTTTCAAAGTCCAATTCCCTCCAAGCAAACATGCCCTTGATACATCATTAGCATTATTGACAAGATATATGCCTTGTAAGACTCACAAATTAACTACAGACAATTTTAGTGACAGAAGCAAGTTTTTGTTTTGGGCCCGTGATTAGTGATTAGTGATTAGAGCGCAGAAGGCCGACATTAGCCATGTCCATACTTCTTTTGGTCGCCACATCGAAGGCCCTTTTCATGTACTGGGCCCATTTCGGGCATCTTTATCATCACAAAAAATGCCAAAAAAAGAAAAAAAATCTGATGAACAGCAAAACCTAATTGACAATACTTTCACATACAAATCGAAGCAAAGATCAGCTTGCACAACCCTAACTGCATGCATGAGGTAGACCGCGTAATTAGGACCACATATCATGTCATCCTTCATAGACGGATAATTGTCCAGAAATAGCTGGAATCCCTCTTGATTTCCACTACCTTCTGAGATCCAAAACCATTAATATATTATCCTACCCTACAAAGAAGAAAGTGTCAGTCCAGCAATCTAGCAATCGATTTTTTACAATACCACAGACGATATATATATTTCCCACTATGCTTTCCCAGCATCAAACCTTCTAATTAGGCAAATCTTCAGCTTCTATCATCTGTCCGAAAAACCAGGCAAAAGAAACATATACAATCAAGTGTCCATAAGAACATCTATAACCTGAAATAATCTTAGGTTATTTCATAACCATTCAAGTTTTCGGGATTTAGTAGTAAGTTTACACTTAAGAGGTGTTTGATTTACAACCGGAATTGAAATTGGAATGGACTGGAATCAGAATCGGAACTCTACAGTATTTGGTTTGTGATTGGAATTGGAATGAAAATTGGAATCCTCATAAAAGAATAGGAATTAAGTTTTAGATAGATTGAGCCATTTCCATTCCATCACGAAATTGAATCCAACCAAATGATTAGAATGAGAGTTGCACATTCCTATTCTGATTTTAGAACCCAACTCCTTCCAACCAAACACTCCCTTATTATCTTTTTTTTCTTATCTTTTCTTTTTCTTTTTTTTTTTGAAGGAAAGGGAAGCAATAAATGCCGTCCTAGTTTATTGGATGGGGTATTTACAATGATAAAATACAAAGAGAGGATTTGAATCGGAAGCTGTTACAGGTAATGGCGGAGCCAAAGTTCACAATATTTTTCATGAGAAAAGAAGGTGGCAGAAGCAGTCTGGAATCCACCAACGGTCCGTTCTTCTCGAAGGAATTCATGTTTACACTTATTGTCACACTGTAAAAGTTGTAAATATAGAGAACCAAGACATTCATGTTTGGCCTTCGGCCTCTGGCCTAGAAAAAGTTGCTGGGCACTCATGTTGTAGTATATTCTAGTGATCTCGCTGGATTTAAGCCTTCTGGAATCTTTAGATCCATGTACGACGTTCCTGCTTTCATGCCTTACTTTGTTCACAATCTCATCTTTTCTCTGCCTTGCTGTGATTGATGTATGCATCTTCTTCAAGATATGTCATTGAGTTCTTGCAGCCTTGGAGCAATGAGCCTAATCGGCGCTCCAAATCGACAGAGAGAGCGCATGGAGAGTGCATGCGTTACTTTGTTCACAATCTCATCTTTTCTCTGCCTTGTTGTTATTGATGTATGTATTCTCTTCAAGATATATCCACGAGTTCTTGCAGCCTTGGAGGAATGAGCCTAATCGGCGCTCCGTATCGACAAAGAAAGCGCATGGATCGATGCATCCACGGGAGAGATTAATAATTTTGCTTGATGTCTCTAAATTCAGATAAAAGCATATAGTTTTGGTTTCTCTTCCCTTCCTCTGTTTCTCTCTGTACGAGATGGCCGTTTCCAGTGGGTTGGTGCATTTCCTACCGTTGGTTGTGCCGTCTTTATGGGCCGTAACCTGTCACATTTTAGCCATTTCTTTACATGAAAAAGGAAAGAAAAACACTAGAGGTCTTATTACTGACTTATATTAATGATAAATATAACTCACAATTGCTATTTTGCGTTATGATAATGATTTCGTTATGTCTTGCCTGTTACGCTTTGAATTTTTTACCAAGTCAATTGCATGGATTGACATCAAGGAATAGGTTGTCTATGGAACGAACTAGTGATGATTTCTCCTGCATGATATGATTTGTGTATAAAACTTGAGTCATCAAACATTTTTCCTTTTTCTTTCTTTATTTTGAGAAAAAAAGATGGAAATGCGTGTTATGAGCAATCAACTCTTACTTGCATCCAAACTTTAGTAGTAATTGCTTGTTCAAGGCAGAAGAAGATGGACTTGCTTTGGTGGTTATACTTTTTTTTTGACCGGTGGTTCTGGATCCGAGTGTTTGGTGATGCATCCTCAAGTGGTGGAACCTAAGTAATTATGGTGCAAGCTTGGATGGGTATTCTTCTCTTTTTCTTGAAAAGATAGAAGAACAAATGATGATTTTTATGGGAAAAATGTCCAATGTTCTTATATTAAAACTGAACTTAAGTATTTTAAAGTCGACGAGAATAATAACAGTCTTAAGTCTTCTTTGGGTAGTTTCCTAGAAAAAATGGGGGAAAAAAAAAATTATAAAGCAAAGTAGGTCACTAGATCTTACTCATAAGTCTACGAATGTGTCGATTAAACTACCGGTGTTGACCTTAATCACTAAATGGTGTCTTTCTATATGAGACAGTTCTCCAAATTTCTCAATCATACAAACCAAAATTGAATTCATTTCTCTTGATAAATGAACCGAAATCATTTTGAAAACAGATTTTCCAAAAAGCTAGTTTCTTGGGGAACACTTATCTCGAAGACTATGGTTCTAACTTGGTGAAACAATCATCAATATCATCAAGAACGAAGGAAAGTAGCGCATAACTTGGTGTGACATTTTGTTGGAAAGTTAACCAGCTCATGATGCATCTATTGACATAGCTGTAGATAAGAATGGATCAGGATTTGATTCTTGTGGTTCTCACTAGGATGTCTAGACAAGTGGGTGAACATGGTTGGACCAGTTGGCTTCTTGGATGTCCAAATTGAGCAACCTTGATACAGGGAAAGACAGCCTGGACCTAAAGTGATGGCTGCTACAATGTCTAAAGGAAAGATGATAAACAATTACTTGTTTGGCTTTATTCATGCAAACCCTATCCCCCCTTCCAATGTCGTCCAAGATATGATAGAATCTTAGTTGAAACTCACCAGAATTATAATTACCTAGATCTCAATACTTTAAAATACATACAGTGAAGATTCCAACTCTGGATTTTTGATTGATAGATGGGGGACAAGTTTCAGTTTGCAACATTAATTCTGGCAAAGTATGAACTGTAGCAAACTATCCACAACTCTCCATTCCGGTGATGACAACATTTTCATTGAGAACCTACTATCTATGCGAATATAATTCAGACGAGGTCATCAAGATCTGATTGTGGTTTGAAACTAAAATAGTGACAAGAGCTGATGAAATCCAGAAGAACATCAATTAAAATTCGATATATTACTGTAATCAATAATGTTTTTTTTTTTTTTTTGACGATATAGCATTTAAACTTAAAATTTGAGTATTTGAAAGAAATAAAAAGTAAAATAAAATCCCCCTGGATATTTTGTGAGACCTCTAATATGCAATAAAAAATGGATCAAATGGATTCAGATCTTTGTCACAACTTTAATGGATCAGACTTTTCCCTCAGCAGATATTGGTTATTGAATTTAATTAAGATTAAAGTCTAACCAACTAAGTTGCATGACCATACTGCATCACATATCAGTTCAAAACGTTTTTTATTTATATAATTCGCATTCTGTAGTCTTACTTAAACTTTGTGCGCGGTTCTCATGATGCGTGTAGAGCAATTGCAGGCACATCAACAAACCAATTATCCTGCCTTTTAGGTGGTTGGAATGTATCCAAGGACTGGTCCCAGTCCCTTTCCCAAGGGAGAGACTTTTTCTTTCTCCCTGACTACTGGATGCATCCTCCCAAGGTGGTGGATGTAGAACTAATCTCTTTGCTGTGCAACCATATGAATATATAACATAAAAATATCTAGATATCAATGCAAGAAGCTGCTGGACAGAGAATCTCCCCACTTTCCAATGCAGCTCAGCAAAGAGACCTCCCCACTTTCAGGTGTATGGATGCCTGTTCATGGACAGAGAATCTTAAAGACCTTCCACATGCACTTAGCTGCTTTCCCATGAGATGCAACAAATTAAGCTTCACCTGCTTCACTCTTGGATAATGGATACCGGCAAAGTGGAGGACCTGGAGGACGATGGTTGAGGACTACTTACTAGTGCCGAGTAAAATGGCTAATCAGGTCTAACTTTCATGAGGCGAGAATTATAATGGAAGTCTACATCTTAACCGAAATAGGATGTCATTTAAGCTCTTGCTAGGACCAATTAGATTCTGAGAAAGTTTGGAATAATATGGACCCAGCTTTCCTGATGAGTCTAATTTGCTTTTAGTAGAAAAGATTTTAAGCAGACCTAATCCAATAAGGACCAACTTAAGTGGGATTCCAATCCCGTCCAACGTCTAATCAGCTTATTGTCTACACAAATCTAAGCCTCACTCAATCCGGCCTAGGTGATAGTTTTGGCCGCTAGATTCTATTTACTCATGTTGTTGGACTTTCCCTGTAACTTGTACTTGCAGCAATTGTTTGTAGGCCATAGAGATCTTGTTCGCATTCTTCTTTCTTCTAAATCAACCAGCAAGTTCGATGACGGCCAAGGTTTCATAGCTTGTATGATACCGCAAATCAACCAGGTTTGAGATAACTTGCATACTGACTGTTTCCCTCCACGTATAGCTAATCATAGGGATTTCTTCTTTTTTTTTTAAAGGGAGGAAAAAACCACCCGAAATTTATTCAAAAGGAGAGGAAATAATTACAGAGGAGAGAGGCGAAGAAGAGGAGTAAAAGATTAGGCAAAGGCTAATCAAGAAGAGATAGATACATCAGCAATTTACTTTTAAAAACAGAGAAGCTGCTTTTGAGTACACAAAATGGACCAATCATCGAAGTGGTGCTGCTTTTGAGCACACAAAAATGGACCAGTCATTGAAGAGGTGGATGCTGGATTGTAAAATGCCATCCGCTGAAGTAGCTTTGTTTAAGAATATTCTGGTAATTCTTTCTTTCCAAGCCAGTCTATAGAATAGAGAGGAGAATTCTTTGGCAGGTCCTGACTATTTAATTTGACAACAATCGCAGAATGAAAAGGCTCGAGGAATCTGCATCTAAGAAGGATGTGACCTAAGATTCGACCATGTGATTGTAAATGACATAGCCTCCAAAATCGACAATATCCATACAATTGGCCCATATGATTCTTTTGGACAGCTAATATTACAGTGTTTTATTTTACATGAGGAGAAAATTTAGCTTAGATATTTTGATTGTCGGCGAAGACTATATGAAACTTTTGATTTGACTTAAACCCAACAAGAATTAAGTCTGGGCACGGTATTTGGAGCTCATAAACAACTTACCTCAACAACCCAAGGCCTCATGTGCTGTTAACCAACCACTTTACCCAAAACTTCAAAGCCTCCTTACATGAAGTAAGATATAGACACTGAGATAAATAACTAATTCACAAAACCTAGCGATCTCAGTTTCATAAACCACTCGACTACCCAAAACTTAAACCACCAAGTAATAAATCAACAATACAAATTACTCTTAGCAATAGCTAATCCAAAGCACACCTAGCCTGACAAATCGGACATGCATACATGAATGTGCCCCGTGTGTAAACGTCACATCTCAATGATTGCCACATGGATGCCACACGGCATCCATTGGCATTGCTTGCATGAATCTCCCACTTTAACACTGGTGCACTGCAGCTGCTATATATAACACAAAGCAGCCCCCGCTACTTTTCACCATCACCTCTCTTAACGATCAGCCAAGGTACGTCTCTCAAAAGGCTCTCTCTCGCCCCACCACCACCTCCTCCAGAATAAAAACTTGTTCCTTTAGGCGACAACTTGGTAGACATGCGATCCATGTCAAGCCCCAGCTCCTCCAAAGGCATCGCTGCCATCGTCGGAGTCGGCCCCAAACTCGGCTGCTCCATTGCTCGGAAGTTTGCCTATGAAGGCTACACGGTCGCCATCCTCGCACGAGACCTTGGTGATCAATTAACTTCATCTATCCATTTATTATATCTTTTCTCCTTTCCCTCATCCATGATCATTCGTTCCAATCTCCACCAGCTAAACTATCGAGGCTCGCCGAGGAGATCGCCAGGGAAGCAAAGGCTCAAGTGTTCGCCATCCGCATCGACTGCTCCGATTCCAAGTCAGTGCGCGAGGCCTTCGAAGGCGTCCTTTCGCTTGGCTTCGTGGAGATTCTGGTCTACAATGCTTGCGAGCCCGTCTCCTGCCTGGCCACCAAATTCACTGCCATTAGCCTCGAGTCTTTCGAGCGATCTCTCGCGGTGTCCACGGTGGGGGCATTCCACTGCGCGCAGCAGGCAGGCACTGAGAAAACTCGAGCTTTATTCGTGCATTTTTATCATGGCTTTGCTTGGACAAGCACATCTGTAGATTGTTTGGCATCGAAGTTTTCATTCTAATGGTGTATTGCTTATGTTGTTTGAAGGTGATTCCTGGGATGGTAGAGAGGGGAAGAGGCACCATCATCTTCACTGGTTCTTCAGCTTCTCTTCATGGCTTTGCAGGCTTCTGTGAATTAAGTTAGGATCTTATTCCAAACAAAACTTTCTATTGCATGGGACGATATGAAAGAAGTAGTATATATGAGATGGTAGGTTGATTTAGATTAAGGCTAACGCTAATTCGCTCTACAAATAGGTTGTGGGAAATTTGCCCTAAGGGGATTGTCGCAATGCCTAGCGAGAGAGTTCCAATCATCTGGTGTCCATGTTGCTCATGTTATCATCGACGGAGTAATTGGCATGCCCAGGTTAGTGGCTTTTTCTTCATCATCATCATCTTCTTCTTGTTCTTTTGATGATAAAGGGAGGCTTCGGCTTTTAATAAAAATGATAAAAGAATTTACATATTGAAAATGAGATCAGGATCAGCCATAAAAGGGATGAATAATAAGCACTCCGACGGGAAGAGAGTATGGAATATTCTTGATTTTGTTCCAAACTTTTTGTAGCTGGTAGCATTTTTTTATTGCCAAAATCATACTAATCATTGAAATTTTGAAAACCAACATACGTAAAAGAAGTAGCAAATTCCGCTCCTCAAAGTGCACGAATCAAAATTGAAAGAAGAATAGTCTGCTCCATCTCATAGTATCTCAAGATTTTGCATGCAATATCCTTTTTAGATCATTCTCATAGTTTCTTTAATATATATATATATATATATAATGTGCATTTTAAAGCATAGCTATTGTATTTTGTCCATCTAAAAATCCATGCCATAACCATAACAAATAATTAGGAAGCCTGCCAACCAATAAGTTGGTACATGATGAACTGAGTATTACCTTGGTGATAACCCCTGCTTAAGAGGAGTCGTCACCACATTGCATGCATCCATAAGATTTTGAACCTAGGGAATTAGAATGCAAGAATCCCCCATCTTGCCTTTAAGTAAAGACAAAAGGTAAATGGAGTCAAGTTCTGATAAGTGATTTACCTTTCTGCGAATACATTGTTACTTGCCTTTTAAAATACAATATTGCCTGATTTTTCTTACGATGAGGCTAATCAGATCATCACGAGGAGATCCAAGCATGGACTTCACAATGGATCCAGATGCACTAGCACAGACTTACTGGCACATCCACAACCAAGACAAGAATGCCTGGACGCAGGAGATCAATCTACGATCGCCGTCGAGCCAAATACCATAAGCACCAAAAATGCTGCTGTGAGTTCGTTGAAATTAGGGGATCTGGTGGTGTCATGATTCATTTGATTGAGTTGGTCTAAGTTGGGGTGGGTGGATACTCTTGTAATTCCAAGAACCTGTAGCAATCAACGGTGGGTCCATCGAGATTGATCACTACGTCCAAGGGGAAAGAAGAAAGCATATGGTTATGGAGAAATAATCGTGTCCTTCTCGGATGCACTCAAATTGTACCGTCCTCGACACCATATCTTTCTGCATCTTTCATGAAAAAAATATCTTGCTACATCTTCTTTACATTAAATTTTGTTCGTTTTCTTTTAAAGAATACTTTTTTTGGAAAAGGAGGAGAGTTTTAACTGTAAGCAGAAAAGACTAGTCTTTCTTCAAAGTTCGAATCCTTTTAATCATTGTAACCATCCTCCACAAATGAGGAGGTCAGGGGTAGAACTTTGTTAGAGTAAATCTAGGTTAAAATATTTGATGATGTATATATCGCACACATCCTTCCAAATTAATGAGCTAAGAATGATAGATGATACTAGTACACTTGGTTTCATATCTAAAAACACTAATCATCCAAATATTTACCCTAAATTCATGCACAGAAGATTGATGCCATGGTGGGAGCTGATTGTAAAAAATAATTATGGTGCCATAGATTGTATCCTGATGCATAAGATCAACCATATAAATACGAAGCACAAATTCACAGTGCCTAACCAACTTCATTGAGGTAAGGCAGCAAAATCATGGAAGAATTTCTTCAGTTTTCCTTTTTTTTTTTTTTTTTTTTAATGAAGGAGGGGAAACTCATCAGCAGAACAGAAAGCAAATATTCCACTGGAGAAAGCAATCTTCCACTTGCGACTATTGTATCGGTGATGTTTTCACAATTGCTACAAGCACTTTTAAAAGAAAAGGAAAGCACCATCATCTTGGGAGGCTACAGCTTACCGACTTCTGATTAGAGACAAATTTTCCAGGTCACCGCCAATCATTTAGATTCTCCACCAAGTCGATATCGGAATCTCCAAGCCCAAAGGGTGGGGTGGGGGGGCTGCCCTGCTCATCAAATGTGTTGTGGTTATATAGACCATCAACAAATTGGAAAAATTATGTTCGTTTCCTTTCTAGATTGAGAGATCACTCAGGAACAGTTTGGTGACATGGAAATGACTTGATTTTTTTTTGTGAACACGTATTCATGTCCTTATTCCATGGGTTTGCTAATGGGGCCATGCCACATGTAATTGCGACAACAAAGTTGTCGACAATAAATGGGTGGAGAATGATGTAAAATCTGATTGGCAATGTTTATGGCATTAAAGATGAGAGGACTAAGATCTGCATAACAGATGAAAAAGACTCAAGGTTTCAACCCCTATCCTTTTCTCATCATGGGCACCATGGTCACCAACTAGATTAGATTTCAGTGTACGGTATGGCCAGATGACTGATATTTCATCTCTCAATGCAGGAGTATAATACAATAAAAGCAAAGGATTGCGCACCGAGGAACGACAACTAGATCAAAGTGAATATTTTGAATACACAGGTAAACATTAGCTTTTGGCAGGCAAATAAAAGGGTAAAGATATCTCAAAACAGATATATAGACAATTCATCTTATTCTGAATCAACACCCGTGATGTTCTCAATATTCAGCATTAAGGATGATTATTCTAAATTTGAGACAACTTGAGAGAAGGAAAGGTTAAGTGGGAGGCTATGATCTTCCCTACAGAGTCTAGCAAAAAGCAATGGTATTGTTTGTGAGGGAGGTGAAATTTAACTATTACAATCAGTTGCTCTTATCTACTTCAGAGAGAGAAGCTGCTGACTTGCCAAATTAGTAGAGTTTTTAACAAGTGACTTGAGATCAAACCATGCCTTCACTCGGGTTTGGGAGGGATAGGAATATTTCGAGAAAAGTTACCACTCATTATGCAGTCCATTGCCTACAAGACTCTTCTATCAATAATTTTTCGAATTGAGATCAAATAACAGAATACTTGACTCAAAATCTCACAAGCCTATTCAAGTTTATATTATTTTAAATAACAATATTATATATATTCAGACTAATGCTCGAATTTGAGCTTGAGTATGGCTCAGTTGATATTCGAGTTGATCTCAAGTTTTGCTTTTTTTAATCAAGCCAAGCTCGAGCTTAAGATATTAAGGCTTAATTGATCTCGAATCAAATTTTGAGCCGAGCATTTTAAATCAGATCGAGCTTGAGCTTTTAGCTAATCGACTCAGCTCGGCTCAATTGCACATCTAGAAGGGTTCAATATCTCTTCCAGTATTTGATTTGCCTTTGATTTTCAGATCAAAGCCAATCAAAGTGAGAGTTTGAGCCATTAAGTTGATTTCTAATTCCGTTCTAGCTACAATATTTCTAAACTTGGGAATCACCTTCTTACTGCTTTGCCTTACCAAAGGTTAGCTCTTGTATGTCATTAAATACAGAAAAAAAAAAAAAAGTGTTTCGACTAGTTACATAATCTCTCTCTAAAAATATACATCATAGAGAAAGATACATTGCAGCATGATGCAAGGCAAGAGTGCAACATCATTTCTCTTATTCTTGGTCCAAATAAAATTCACCAGATTTTCACCCTATCTAGCTACGCCACGCATGCTGCCAATATTATTAGCATGTACCCTCCTTATTGCCCAGCAACTTCGTTAGAAGAAATAAATCAAGCTTATCACTATCAGAAATGCTCGGCTCAGCCAACACCGCAACAAGAGCCCACGAAAATCCAATTTGAACCTAATCTAAGTGTCAGATTACTCCTTCACTCAGTAGTCCAAGCTCTCAAGTTTGTCAAGGTGCTACAGGATTTTCTTCCTTAACTACTACTAGTGTGATGTTAATTGTCTTTTTCTGACGTAAATCAAATACAGAGCTTTCAGCCTACGCCATGGAGCTATTATATCCAGCCTCTAACAGTTGATCACCCCCACCAACCAAGAGAGAACAAGAAAGCCATATGCCCCTCAATCCAGCTGGAGTTTTACCAATAACATCATCCTCAGATCCATTCCTATGTCTTGGAGAAGTTAAGACAACATAAATACTTGCTTAACACCAATGATCTAAAAGCCACGTCATGGAACATAATGAAATTTGCAATCCAAACATAGACAAGTCACGATCTCAACATCCATGACCATGGTTTAGATCAGATTCCACAAAAACTTGATCATATGATTAAGTCAAGAAAATTCCAACCAATATGAAAATGGTCATTTGGTTTAACTAAATCCAAAACAGTTTGTTCAAACTGACCCATAAAATTCAGAACTAAACCTAAGCAATGTAAATAGTGCAATGTTATGACCATAATTCTTTAGCTATCACCTAATTTGACCGAAGGTAAAATCTCTCCACCATTTCTTATATTTCGTTAAAAGAGAACAGGCAAAATCAAGATTTGTAACTGCTTCAATATCCTTGTCTCTGGTCTTCGTCACTGTCTCATCAAAGTTGTCCCTTGTCTTTGTCATTGTCTCATCAAAGTCTGGCCTACCAGAACAGAAAGGACTACTTTTTCCATCAAGATGACGATAACACTCGTTACCTAGCACCAAAGCACATGCACGAGGACCATATAGTAATCATTGCTGAATTCATTGGACACCAAATCATTCAGAGGAAAGATCAGTTGTGAAAGGACAATACCTTCCAAATGTGGACTATTCAAAACCTTTAATCTTCTTTTGCTTTTTCTTTCTTCAGATTTTCACCTCAATGACTAAATTACATTCCTTTTTCCCTATAAATGATCATCCTTATAATCATTAATTTATCCAATAACATCATCAGAGATGGTTAACAACATCCCTGCTGGGGTTTCACATCCACCATCTAGCTTAAGAATCACCAGGAAAATAAATATTCTAATCATGGCACTGCTATTGGTATTTTACTATCAAATAAAAAACATAGCAAGAACCAAAATGCCATCCTTCCTCAACATGAAATTGCAAACATTCTTTTGAAAGTTCAATCTCTGCCAACATCCTCTGCAGCACATTGCAATGGCAAAACAGTTTTCCCAAATCAGCCAGCAAATTCTGAGGTGGAAAACATAAACAAAATGATGATATTTAAGGGTTTGCAAGCATACCAAAAGTAATGATAGCTATTCAGTAACCCTATGACCACACCCTCATAAAACTGTCGAGAGGATTAGGCTAGGTTCGGTTAACATTTTTTCATTTACAGAATTTAAATCTGGGACTGGAAGACTACAGACTGAAATTCAAGAATTCCTCTCAGGTATAGACCCATCATTCTCCACTTCACCCAGTTAGCACAACCTCATCCTACTCTCAAGCAATATTCCAATGTGTGTTCAAACTAACAACGAGAGGCCATTTATCAAGGACATAATTAATTATGAGACTCATTGAAATTTAGTCCAGGTACCGTTCCGGCCACACTCAAGACAAAAATGAAAAAAGGGGTATCAAAACAGACTAAGCTGGTCTTTGGGCATGATATTTGGAAATACAGACAAAAGACTAGCGCTAGAAGCTGGTTTTTCAAATCAACATAGAGTCATAGCTTAAGACATACGAGAGAAAAAGCTACAACAAAAGAAGAGATGCATATAGGTCTTGATGTCAAAATTATAGAGTAGACAAGTTCATGGATTGTAATGTTCTTCCTCTTTCAAGTAGTTCGCAAGATGCATGGAACATTTCATGGGAATTCATTTAATATCCAAATAGAGTTGATGAATTCATCTGCAGATTATAGGGTTGATAAACAAAAGTCATGAGCATCTAAAAGAATAAGGCTAAATTATAAACTTAGATAAGAAAGTATCAGACAAAAGAATATGAAATTCAATAAAGTAGAAATTGTGTACATCTAGAGATGTAGAAGCTAAATTTAAGGCCCTCATCAAACTGATAGCCAATAGGGAGGGAGGGAGGGGGATGCATCCACTAGAAATGTTGGCCTTTGGATGAAGTGATGAATGATTATTGGATGGTATGGTTAATGCCCATATAGATCAAGTAGGAAAAAAATAAAAAGGGTCCAAGCACATAAGATGGGGGTTGCAGTATAGAAAATATAAAATGGATTTATGGTAAATCTGGATATATAATTTAGAAATGAACAGACAAAAGTGCAATAGTTGCAGGGCATTGCAGATATAAAAATGTTGACATGGAGAAATGATAAAAATGGATATATAGAGCAGTAGAAATACACGGTAGAAAATACATATAAGATCATACAATCCAGATTGTTGAGGGTCATTTTGATACTGGATCATATAATCCGGATCATGGATTGTCAGATCCAGACAAGACAGATTGCAGAACAGATAAATGATCACAATAATAGTTGAACATTACCTGCAGTGAGCAGGCGAAAAACAAAGAACAAACGATTCTTCCAGCACATCCTGAAGGACTTGAAACTAGGTGAATGAGACACAAGACAGATGCATTTATCAGCAAAAGAAATTCCACGAATCGGGTATGCTTCAGCAATATCCTGACAAACTGGATCCTGAAATGCAATACAACTAACATAAATTTTGGATCCACATTCCCCTCTGCGCTGAAATGCAATACAACTAACATAAATTTCGGACCCACATTCCCCTCTGTAGTTAATGTTTTGGTCAGTTATTCAGTAAAATGGAAAAATGTGCATGGATATGATCAACATCTTGAGAACATGTTAGCAAGCAGATGGCAAACTTTTACAAAATAAGCTGTCAAAGCAACTGTAAAAGTAAGAAAAGTCGAATGCTTTTTTTATTGCTTGATAATAAAGCACCCTACCAGTCATTAATCAAGAAATGAAGAAAGCAGCTGAGTCTTGCAGCAACAAACTTGATGTTATTAGAATAGAAGTTTCTCAATTTATATTGAAGCCACATTCAATACCTGTTAGGACTACTGGATAGCTACATGGGTATGCTGAGGCATCCCTAAAACTGCAAAGAATGGAATTCAACCCCTGCTGGCTGGACGCACTGCAATGGTAGCACAAAGATAACAATTTTGAAAATAAAAGCAACAGAATATACTGTAAACCATGATTAACAATTAACCATATTATATAGTAAAAGGAACATTCTTCCTAAAGCGCCTAAACTCAGGCAATATATTTGGCGAAAACTAAGATCAAGTGAAAGTATTATCTTCTTTTTATTCTGTTTGCAAATAGTGAAAGTATTGGCTTCATTTTGGATATGTTCAGTGCGTGTGTCTTAACCTCCCCAACTTTCACTGAATTCTACCACGAGTTGTTTGTTCACTTGAGACCTAACTGTTGACAATTGCACTGCTCTTTGCCCATAGTTCCAATAATCAGAAAACCTATTCTTGGATATATATTTCATCTCTATATCAAATGATATTCAGCACACCATACTATAATAATTTACCAATATTGGTTATGTTGCTCCTACTAAACTATTAAGATCACCGAAATTCCAATTAAAAATCAATCCGATGATCCAAGCATTAGCAAGGGTGGAGAAAGGCAGCACAGATCACTCTACTAATCATGACCAGTAAACAGTACTATACTGACAGTGGATCATAAGAACCTAGAACTGGGCTAACACCTACCAGCTGTATAAAGGATGCGACAGCAGTTCTGTCTTCCAGAGAGGTGTCTAGGTACCATATTTCTTCCAAATACTATTTGCAAGTTCAGCAATCTATCTACTAAACTATTTACCATCATAACACTCATAAATCCAAACAATCCATCTATTTGATCTCAGGATGATTCAGGTTACTTCCGTTCCCTCAACAGCATGTCCATCAAAAACATGGGTAATACCACTCATCATAGAAAGAGAGATTGCTCAGGACAATACAGACAATCAAAAATAAATGAAGACAAGGGCCTTGACAAATTTAAGAAAATGTAGTTCACCATTATTTTCATATCAGCAAAGAGCAAACAGAAGACTCATGATACCCTTTTTTCACAATTTTAATAAAATGTAGTTTCCCATATTGCAACTGCAATCAGCTTCTTTCATTTAAGAGGGATCACATTGGATATCAAGGTGGCCCAGAAGCTTCCTATGAAATTCAGCTCTTCCACAACCTTCACTATTTTGGAACATCTCCCCCCATTATCCTCCAAGGGCCCCAATAAAATTTTGGCTTCATAATAGGCACTGCCTCACCTGGATGATCTTCCCAATATTTTTCCTGTTCAACAACACAAGGTTAGGACTTAAGACCAAAAGGTTAGCTGAAACTTTTGTTAATGGCTATGGTAAGATATCAGGGAACATATATGATGCAGCACGGTTATTTTAAGACATATATAGGGTATACGGGCAGATAATCAGCTACAATGCTGCTGATACCTTCAATATAATCCATCCTATCAACAAAAAAGATTCCATAAGCCAATTCTGACTTTTAACATCAGCTTTGGATCAAAGAAGCCATTCTAAGCATATCATGGATAGAATAAGGCAACTCTTTAATGCATATGCAACAGAACCATGTCTATTTTCATTATTGCCAATCAACACAACAACTAAAAATATCACAAAATTGGGAAAGCAACAGAAATTTGCTTTTCTTTCTGCCTATTTTCTTTCACTTGTTTTTTTTTTTTGACTCTTTTCTCATTACAGAAGAACATCACATTGTATCAAGCAGTCTGTCACCAATTACCATGTTTATAAAAAGAAAAAGTCTACTTGCTTTCACAGAAAAACTTGATTAGGGACATCAGGAAGAAAGGCAAAACAAAATAACCAAGAAGTTTCCAATACTCTTTTCTCTGTGAAGTCACTGGTTGGGCCCAATCCCCTTTCACAGCAGTTATGCATCAACATATTCTTCTTGATAGGAACAGCAAAAATGATTATAAGGTTAATTCCCATGGAATGGAGACATCACCCCTCTATCAATGGGGTGGCAATCGCTTGCAATCTTCCTGTGGCATCTATCCTAATCACTTCCCTTCAAATGCCCCTTTCCACCAGTTTGAAAACTACCCAGCCACCATAACCATTAACTGACATCAGGAAAACCATAGCACTTCTGCTGTGCCATAATGGGAAAAAAAAAAAGACACAATTTTTTTTTTTTAATTGAAAGCCAAATTAATTGATATATAACAAGCCTATTTCTTCTCTATCATTCTAGAAATGATCTAATGAAGAAAGTTTGATGGAGGAAAATTCAAGATTGACATGCTCCCCAACTTTCTTCTCAAAATCGCTTACTTTCAGTGCTTTAGGATCTTAAAAACTGGTTAATTGAATGAAAAGCAGAAGAGTTTGTTCGATATAAGCTCGTGCATGTATCTTTCTTTTTTCCTTTTTCTTTTGAGAAAGAGCACCTGCATGTCACGTTTATGCTGCATTATCTTTCCATTTTTACCTTATGTATTAGGGATCTATGCTCTTAAAAAAAATGCAAGCAACAAACTTCATTGCAGACATATTTCTGACTTGTTTCAATATAGTGACCTCGAAGTATAGAGACTGAGGAGAAGCCTCAGGTACGAATTCTTCACTACAAGAAAAATAACATGCAGTGCCAAAAACTAAATTGTAGTATGGAACTAGTGTCCCCATTAGCCTACACATTATACACAAGAAGACAAACCCTTTCAATGCACCAAACATTATTTCTTTCATCAAGAAGTACAAAAAGATAACACTTGAAGATGGAGTATACCATTTAAATTAAATCCTTCAAATTACATAAGAATCAAGAAAAAAAAAACTTCAGCAAAATATATATATATATATTAGAAATTGATGAAAAAGAGGCAGGGGCAAACAAATGAGGACTAAGGAAATGAGGACTGCATGAATTTGTCTGTACCTTATAGAGTTGCTCCGTTATCGCAGATCCTACAACGCCAGTATAGAAGGCAGCGGCATAGACCGTTATAAGAGGCGTGAAGGATCTCGGGCGCCTGTAGGGCTCCACCATATCCCAAAGAACAGTCTTTTCCCACCGGTAGAACAGCCTATCGGCATACCACCTCCAAAATCTACTACTCATCCGTGGAAAGAGAATTCCTTCAAAAAATCAAAAAAAGATGAAATTTTTAGGCAACCTGCCCACTCGCCGTCTATCCCCTAAATCGGTGAGCGATTCGAATTCCACAATCGACGAAGAGATGGAGATCCTAGATTTCTCTTCTGTGCCAAAAGGAGATTTTTTAAAAAAAAACAGAGAGAGAGAGAGAGAGAGAGAGAGTGGATTCGATGAGGTAACTCCCAGTTTTTCCCCGGCCGGATTCGGGTTTGAAGTGAGCAGAGGCCGGACAGGCGGAGAGAGGCAGAGAACCGAGACGGGTGGAAGGGCCTCGCAACTGGGGTAAATCAGGGATGGGAACAAAAGGGGGAATTGGGGATGGGTCCGATCGGGGGAACGGCCTGGTTCGCGAACCGTTGGTTGCCATCATAAACCCAAGATGAATCAGGGTTTTTAATATTTATTTTTTTAAAAAATTATCTAATATTTTTTAAATTATTTTAAAATTATTTTTTTAATTTTTATAAAATAAAATTTTTTTGAGCTACTAAGAAATTATTTTTCAATCCCAACCAACTCTTTGAACCATCCACCACCTATAAAATGACAAAACTACCTTTTAATGGGCAGCGGTCACGATGGCCATGGGAGACGCGCAGCAACGCTGGAGAGAAGGCAGTCGGAGGGCGCAGAGGAGAGGAGAGCACGATTAGGAGGCGGTGCCAGCACGAAGGATAGAGGACCGAAGGACGATGCCAGTGGCACAACAAGCGAGGAGCTGTAGAGGCCCATAGAAGAGGAGAGCGTGGAGCAGCGGCACCGACGGAACAGGAGGATGCGGGAGGGGGTGCGCAGAGGGGAGGGGCGGCTGAAGGGCGATGCCGGATGTACGACGGATGAGGGGCTAAGAGGGAGGAGAGGCAGAGGGCTACGGGGGAGGGGAGCATGGAACAGCAGTATCGCCGGAAGGGGGACGCGGTCGGACGCGCGATGGGGGTGGAGGGGTTGTGGCGTGCGGAGGAAGGAGGAAGGAAAAAATAAAAAAAAATAAAAAAAAAATAAAAAATAAAAAATATTAAAAAATAATATAATTTTTTTCAATTTTTTTCATAATACTAATAATAATAATAATAATAATAACCATTGATAAAACATAAAAATAATAAAAATAATTATTATTATTAAATAATAAAAAATAGATTTTTCACAATAATAATAATAATTATCGCATCATCAATTTTGATAAATATAAAAAATAAAAATAAAAATAATAAAATAATAATTATTAAATAATATATATATATATAATAAAAATAATAAAAAATATTAATAAGTATTAAATAATAATAACAACTAATAATAATAATAGCCGAATCATCAATTTTGATAATAAATAATTTTTATCATTAAAAAATAAATAAATAATTTAATAAATTAAATAAATAATTAAAAAAATTAAAATTAGATAATCAAATTAAACGATTGCGTAACCAAAGAACCATCTTGTATAACCTGAATATAAATATTAAAACTTGAGTACAAATCCATATAATCTAAATATAAACTAGCTTAACTAGTTAAAAAAATAAAAATAATAATAATAATTAAATAATAAAAATTTAATTTTTTTCATAATAATAATAATAGCCATCACATAATTAATTTTAATAAAAATATTTTAAAAATAAAAATAATAAAATAATAATTATTACTAAATAATAATAAAATATATATCTATAAAATAAAAAAATAAAAAAATATTAATAAGTATTAAATAATAATAATAACTAATAATAATAGCCATCAAATCATCAATTTTGATAATAAATAATTTTTATCATTCAAAAATTAAATAAATAATTTAAAAAATAAGTAAATAGTTTAAAAAATTAAAATTGGGTAACTAATTTAAATGATTGTATAACCAGAGAATCATCTTGTATAACTTGAATATAAATTTATATAACTTGAGTACACGTCTATGTAACTTAAATATAAATCTATATAATCAATTATCAAAATTACGTAATCAAATTATTTAGTTACATAATTTTAATAATTAATTATATAAACTTATATTCAAGTTATACAGACTTATACTCAAGTTATATAAATTTATATTCAGGATTACACAAGATGGTTCTGATTATGCAATATTTAATTTGGTTTACCCAATTTTAAAATTTTTAAAATTTTTTTTAATTTATTAAACTATTTATTTATTTTTTTAATGATAAAAATTATTTATTATCAAAATTGATGATTCGATGGCTATTATTATTAGTTATTATTATTATTTAATACTTATTAATATTTTTTATTATTTTTAATTATATATTATTAATTATTTTATTATTTTATTATTTTTATTTTATTTTTTATCAAAATTGATGATGCGGATGACTATTATTATTATTATTATGAAAAAAATCTATTTTTTATTATTTAATTATTATTATTATTATTATTATTATTTTTATTAAAAATCTAAATTATATTATTTTTTAATTATTTTTTATTTTTTTTTTTTTTTTTTTTTTTCTCTTTTTTTCCTTCCTCCTTCCCCCGCACGCCACACCCACCCCCGCGCGTCGGCACCGCCCCCCCTCCCTTCCCCACGGCTCCCGCCGTCTGCGTCGCGCGTCCCCGGGTGGCGTCGCTGCTCCACGCTTCTCCATGGCCTCCTGCCGTCACACGTCTGACACCGTCCCCGCCTGCCCCTCCCCTCCGCGTGCCCCTGACCGCGTCCCCCCTCCCCGCCGACGCCGCTGCTCTGCGCTCCCCTCCCCCGTGGACCCCCGCCTCCCCTCCCCTCGCGGGCCCCCGTCCGTCGCGCGTCGCTGGCACCGCCCCCCGAGCCCTCGCCCATCGCGTCGCTGGCACCGCCCCCCCCCCGCCGCCGGCGCCACGCTTCCCTCCCCTCCGCGCCTCCCGACCGCCTCCCCTCCGGCGCCGCTGCGCATCCGCCACGACCGCCATGGCCGCTATCCATCAAAAGGGCAGTTCTATCGTTTTATAGGCAGTGGACATGGTAGGGACCGAAAAATAATAATTTTATTCCATCTAAAAAATCTGAGGACCAAAAAATAATATTGAATATAATTTTTTTATTTTAATTTTTAAAATCAATATTCACCACAACATAGCAATAGAAATAATAAAAGAAATCTCAGTTGATATACTAAAACTGTAATCTAAGATAACAATTGATTCAGCTAGGAATAATGATTTGGAATTTGGAGAAAGTTAGACAAATTCATCAAAAGTTCGAATAACCAAAAATCGATAATAAAAGAATAAAACTGAAAAGTATAAGCTTTCTGATTTATTTATGTATTTAAAGCAAGAATCTTCTAATCTTTTAATACATTAGTTCGGAGCCTCTTCTTTGTGAGGCATGGCGGCTTCTGAACTCCCCTATGCACGGTAGAAAAAATGGTGAGGTATTTTTTTTTTCCTTTAGCAAGATACAGGAAAACATGAATTAAAAATTTTGTAGCCAAAAAGAATCCTTTCCATAGAAAATCCCGAAACCCTACAAAATATCATTCTTCTACCAAGATTAAAGCTCTCAAAACCTCAAGAACCAACTCACACCGCTACAACTCGCACAAAACCCATATGCTTGAGAGAAAACCCCATCGGAACCCAAGAAGCCCCTCGGACCTCTCTCGGGTGTCCTCTCCCACATATCTCCGAAAAAGAGAATGAACTGAAAAAAAAATAAAAAAAAAGAAAAGAAAAAAAATATATCAATCCATGGGAAAAGGTCTTACCTTTCAACTGCTCTGGTTTTTCATCCTTAGTAGTTTCAATCGGATGGAAGGCTTGGAGTGGTTGAATAAGGAAGCTTAAACAGGGAAGCTTAAACGATGGCTTGGGTTTGCGTTGGGTATCAGATGGGAGACTCGGAGCCCAAACAGAAAAGCTATATATATATATATATATATATTATGAAGAAGTATTAGATGATTTTAGTTATCCTATATGAAATCGAGTATTTCGGCCGCACTAAGCTTCCATCTTCCAACAAAGAGGAAGAAGAGTTCCTCCTCATGCCAGAGGGCTATAAGGAATGGTATCACGATCTCGAGCGCCACCTTCACCTCCGATGAGAAGATCAATGGTGGGGGTGATAGGCTGGGATTGGAGATCCCCTGGCTCGAGAAGCTATGGAAGCTCCACGTCATGGAGCTCCGTCACGAGGTCCGGAGGGCTATAAGGAATGGTATCACGATTTTCAATGCCGCTTCTCCACCTCCGATGGGGATCAACGATAGGAGTGGTGAGCTAGGGTTGGAGATCCTCTTGCTCAAGGAGCTGCGAAAGCTCCGCATTTGGGCAGGGAGGCACGGAAGGTGCCAGGGTCCAAGAAGGGGAGATGAGGAGGGTGGTGCCACCAAAGCAGGAGGAGGAGATGGGAGGAAGGTTGGTGGTGCTTGAGCCGAGGAAGGGAAGGAAGTTTGGTGGTCGTGCAGATGGCAGGTGTGGTGCGGACAGCGGTATAGGATGGCACCGCAGTGGAGGTGGCAAGGACAACTGCGACCTGGGCCTCACACGGTTAGGATAGGTGTGGGGGTGGGGGGGGGCGCGCGGCGAGAGGAAGGGAAGGAAAGGGAGGGGAAGGGAAAAAAGAAAAAAAATATTTGAGAAAAAGAAAAAAAATATAATTATTTTATTATTATTATTATTATTTTAAAATATTATTTTTAAATAATAATAAAATAATATTAAAAAAATGATATTTTAAAAATAAAACTAGGGAAGGGATAAGAGACGAAAATAGCATTTTTTAAATTATTTTTTTAAAAAATAAAATATTATAAAAATAATAATAATATTTTTAAAAATACTATTTATTATTTTTTCAAAAAGATAATATATCATTTTTTTAATTTTAAAAATAATAATATATTAATTTATTTTTTTAAAATAATATTTTTATTATTTTTAAAAAATAATATACTTCAATATTCGAATCGATCTATCGAATCAGATCAGATAAAATCTAATAAATTATTCATAAATAGAGTATGATACTCCATCGATTTGAAAGCTAAATCTCTGCATTTAATAGCCTCTAAAAGTTAATTATAAAATACTAATGATGAAATATGCCACTTTTCATTTTCTTGCCTCTTTCTTCGAATTTTTATCTTCCTCGATTAGAGAGATGGTGAAGGAGGCACCATGGGCAAGCAAGAGGGTGGGTGGTAGAATCAAGCCTTTTTGTTCTCCGAAAGAAAGATGAGTTTGATAGCATCTTTCTAAATATTTTTTTCTAACTTTTTCTAATTATTATTTTTTTGGTCTTTAGTTAGTTTTTTGGATGATACAAAAAATTGAGAATGATGGTATTTTGAGTATTTGATAAGCAAAGAACTGAGGAAAGATGAATGCTGAATTTTTTTTTTGGATCTAAAACTTATCAAAATGGTGAACTAATTTTAATTTTTTTTTTCTTTATTTTTCATTCACTATCTTGCTATATCATTATTTTCTAAAGATTAAATAAGGCTACGAATCCTTTCTTAAATGATGATTTTCTTTAGGATTGGAAGGATGTGATCTTGCAAATAGCAACCTCCTAACTCGATAAAAAAAAAAAATTAGATCCAAAATTTTTCAAATATTTTTCAGCAAAATTCTCTTAACCCATTTAAGCTTTTATATCTGTTAAACAATCCGTCAATAAAAGTGAAGGGCTGTTGCAAACACAGTAGCAATCCTTTCAAAATCTTCTCAGATGATGCTTTTAAATTATAAAATTGATAAGAGGCTCTCCCAAATATATTCTCTCATGCTTTTCTCACCACTACCTCCCATAAATTTTTTAAATAATAATAAAAATAATTTTTAAAAATAAATTATGTATTTCAAAAAAATAATAATTTATCATTATTATTATATTTAAAAATATCATTTTTTAAACATCTTTAAATAACATTTTTGATAAATAACGTTTCTAGGGAGAGCAAATAGAATCAATATAAAAAAGAATATCAATTAAAAGAATATTTTTAATTCTTTGGTAAATATTTATAATTCATGAATATTTTTATAATTCAAACATACAATTGCTATTTTATGTAATATTTTTTAATAAATATTCAGAAAGCATTGAAAAGAGGAAGAAAAAAATTTATGGAAAGAAAAAAGAAAGAAAAAGAAAAAAAGAGAAAAAAAAAGAGGAAGAAAAGAAAAAAAAAAGAAGAGAGTTTTTTCTTTTCCTTCAGTGGTGGTATTAGAGGCAGCAGTACCGAAGGGTGCAATCGGGATCGGTATTTGCTGAGAGAGAAGAGAAGCAATCGTGGGACGGCATCGGTGGGCACAGAGAAGGTTTGAGAAGAAATAAGAGGATAGGAGTACGATCAAAATTGGTATTTATCAAAAAAGAAGAAGAGCCATGATAGGACAACACCAGCGACATTGAAGAAGATATGAGAACAAGAAGAAAGAAGAAAAAAATAAGAAAGAAAGAAAAAAAATAAAAAAAGCAAGAAAAAAGAAAAAGAAGAGAGTTTCTCTTTCTTCCTTCAGTGATGGAGCCAAGGGCTACTGATAGAGGCATTAGGGGTGCAATTGAGATCGACATTTGCTAAGAGAAAAGGAGAGCGATGATGGGGTAGCAGGAGGGTGGGGTCGTACTGACGGACGTGAAAAAGGTATGATAAAAAGAGAGGAGGCGGGGTGCGAATGGGATCGACATTTACTGAGGGAGAAAGAAAGCCATGGTAGGGCAACAAAGGGATGCAGCGATACCGGCAGATGCATAAAAAATATAAGAGCAGGAAGAAAGAAGAAAAAAATAAAATATTATTTTATAAAATAATAATAATATATAATATATATAATAAATAAAAAAATAAAATATTAAAAAATAAAAAAATTTATTATAAATATTTATCATTAAAAAATTTTAATAATTACAAACTATAATTATCCGTTCCATGCAACGTGCGGATCTTCGACTAGTTTATGTATAAGAGCATAGGCCATCCAAAGATTTAGAGCTCAAATCCTCTCGTTCTCCAACTATATATATATATATATATATATATATATATATATATATATATATATATATATATATATATATATATATATATATATATATAATTGGTGACATCCAAGGGGCAAGTCTTAATATTAATTTTATATTTTAAATTAATTTCAAACTCTATAACATATTGCTAAATAGATCTTATTTAAATTTGAGATGGACCGAATATTCCAAACTCAATCCATTATGATATTAGATACGGGATTGTCCTATTACACTTTCAGGCCCATGTATTATAGTTTAATATAATTTTTTTTAGATTTTTTAGATATATTTCAATAATTTATATTTAAGCATGTAAAATATTTGGATTTATTACACACATATAAAAAATATTAAAAATTAAAAAAATAAAATTGATTATATTAATTGGATGGTACCATTTTATCAAAAAAATATTTTAAATTTTTTAAGATTAATTTTAGAATCCCATAATGAAACATATAAAAATATTTATTTTATTATGTGGTCCAGAAAATATTTAAAAGGTCAATATTAATAAAGTTTATATTCCTATATTGAAATCTATAGAAATATTTAAATTTATTATACATGGTCCAAAAAATATCCAAAAATTAACATAAATAAAATTGATAATTTCATTTGTATGAATTCACAATATATATATATATAGCTTAAAAAATAGAAATCTAAAAAAATTAATTTAAAATTATGAATTATATTTGCTTATTGATTTTAATATTTAATATTTAATAATAAATAATCTTTTTATGAGCTTATGTCTACTTGAAACAGACTAGGCCGAATCAGTTTAATGATGTATTAGAGATTGGGTTCAAAAAATTAGTGGCCAAAATTGGACTAAAATATGGAATTTATTTATATTTTTGAATTAGGTTTGGATATATTGTTGGTTCAACTAGAGTTAGTTTAGGGTTGGGTTAATAATCTTTTAGGTGAGGGATGATATTTTATTATGTCTAATAACTTATATATATATATATATATATATATATATAATTCTAAATTACTTAATTATTTTTTAAAAAAATAAAATTTATTTATAAAATAAGTTTAAAATCATTGATACCTCCTATGTGTGGTGACATAAAATATATTACATTTGCAAAACTACAGCAAAAATTTATAGTGATACATTTTGATACAATCAATACAGTAAAAATGGTTAGCCTCCTGTATGATGGTGAAGTTGTAATAAATTTTGTAATGCTATATTTTATTTACTAAAAATAAATATATTTTTATTAGAAAAAAATTAATATCTCTATTATCTTAAGGTATAAATTAAATAGTATTATTGAAGAAAATATCGATATAATAATTTCTATAATTTTTTAAAAATTAGCACAGCAACTAATTGGTGTTCTACAACTTAATTTTACAATGAACACAAACTATGATAGATTTAGTCTATCAGTTATTATCAGAAACATCCTCAATGATACTTACGTATTTTAGATTATATTTAGTTTACAAAATTTCAGTGACAGCATGAATAATTTCAAAATCACCAACATCTTTTAAGAAAGTAAATCTGGACTTGATAATTTGCTAAAAAAATCTGGCTCCAAAACTTCTTCATTTTAACAAAAATTTATTATTTCAATTATTGAAAAATATATTCATACTGAATTTTTTCAAAAAACACCTTCTAAAACATCATTGAGCATAACCAGTAACATAACTTAATTATTAGTCTTTTCTTTTTTTTTTTTCTAATAAATTTCTTGATATTTGCATTTTCAGTTTAAATGAAGAGGTTATAAAAGATAAAAATTAGTATAAATATTTGTTCGTTAGTTAACAAAATTATTACATATTATATTATATGAAAAATCTACATGTTGATGAAATATTTTAAATTTTATTTTTTATTTAGCTCAACACCGCCACCACTATGAAGCGCGGATTATATACTAATAACAAATAATAGCAGAAAACATCACCTCCAATAATATATGGTATCATTAATTTGTAAACACAAAAAAAATATTATATTTGTCTTGAATTACTAGTAACTCAATGGTAAAACTTATGTATAATTCAAGAATAATTGAATAGTTGTGAAAGTTATTTGTTTTTGGAGAATGATTCAAAACAATCATTGAACCAAGAGAAAATCAAGAATAATTCCAGAATTATTTAACGATTCAAAGAATATTGTAATCATGGTCATTTGGCCTCATATATGTGTAGCCTGGAGACTTGTCCACATGTTTTTTTTGGTAAGCAAAACCAGAACTTAGTATTTAAAATATAAATTAGGTACAAAACCCCAAATCATAAACTCCAGTTGCCTGAATCAGTCATCCATCTATGAAGTTTTTAGTACAGACCAACACTTGTACAACTGTATTAAAACAGGCAAGTAGGAATTTGCCAACATCAAGAATCATCTTCTTTACATTTGCTATCTTTGTCAGAACATCGGAGATACTTCTGCAAGGAAATCCATATCTGCTAGCTGCAGTTGCCTCCAGATTAGAGTCCCGATTGAGAGACGTGAGTATAATAGTGGTCTGAAATATACTCCTCCAATCACGTGAAAAATGTGCCAGCAGCTTCAACTTTTTGAGAACTAGTGAAATCATTAGACGACCGGTATAAGCCAAAGCAATCTTTGCTGGTGCTAACTTATAGCCAGGATCAGCAACAAGCAAGGAAGACAACAGGGCCACTAAGAAGAATATTAACTGAGGGAATATATAATATGGATGCATGTACAAAAAAAAAAGTAAGCATATGGTAGAGTAGAAGAACCGTTGATGAACACCCACAGGTGGTTTACTCCACAGAGTGTGTTGCTGAATCCCACCAGAAAATTCTGAATAAGGAGCTAGAGTTATATGATAAATTGCTCCAGCAAGACCAAACTTAGCTTCATAAAGGCCTCGCTGTAGTAAGACTCGTCCACATGGTTTACAGTTCCCTTGGTATCTCAGCTATCCAGTTGTGGACAGCTGGTACAAAAATTAACAGTATATCAGGAAGAGTAACTTGACCAATAACTACAGACAGAATAAAAGATTGATGTAATCATAGATTTCAATAATGATTCAGAGGATATTGTAATTATGGTCATTTTGCCTCATATACGTACAGCCCGGTGACTCGTGCACATGGTCTAGAGTTCTTTGGTATCTCAGCTATCCAGGTGGTTGACAACTGGTAACAAAATTAACAGGATATCAGGTAGAATATCTTGGCCAATAACTACAGATGGAACAAAAGATTGATTTAATAATAAAATTTCAATACTGGAGTAGAAGAACTTCTGCAAAGATATTGGTACTAAACTGACTGAAATGATTATAAGTCAGTTGTTTGTATAATAACAAGAAGAAGCAAAAACACTTTTTTGATAAAGAAAACTGAATGTTTACCTTAAATCAAGAGCACAAAAATACTTATAGACACTATGACTTGAGAAACTAATAGAAGTAACAATCACGTATGATACTTCCAAATAGTATCACTGACAAAATAAATCCAGTGGAATTATATTTCTATGCCTCGTTAAACAAATTTATCAACCCGAAAGATAGACAGAAGTCAGTGACTCTGTATTTACGACATTTGCTGTATGAAAATAAAATAAAAGTAGACAACCATGCCATGCTCTACAACAGAATGAACAAAGCTAAAGATAGGACATTGAAAATCCTGCTAGAGTGACATGTCCCTCTTCTTCAGTTTGACAACATCTCCAACATTCTGGATCCAAGTTCCATGCTTTTGGTTTACCCCATAAGTTAGCAAGACAAGCTACTTAACAGTTGGGATTTTATTTTATTCACTGGTTGCTTACAAGCAATATGTATCATGTCCTACCCCACTAACAATTTATTAGTCAGCACCAACTCACTTGCAACATTCCTTATGGAACACAGTCCTTCTGCACAAGCATCACCATCATCCTCATTGCCACTGCGATATGTTTCAAGATCGGCCTCTTTGACTTCATCCTGGCACTGGAAAAATGCTATCCCTTAGATGACTATTAGCAAAAATCCATGTATTACATGCAAATTGGTTCTGGCAAAGAACCCATATAATTAGCTGTTGTGTGCAGCTACAAATTTGCTGCTCCATGATCAATTGACAGATCATTTGTCCAATTAAACACGATATAAAAACCCAAATATCTCAAAATTGTATAATCAGTCTAGTAGAATTTCAAGAATGAAGAAAATCACTTGTTTTAGCACTTGTTCTAGGCTTACAACTGCATAGTTTTCTATAAATTTACAACCAGCCTATAACTTCGGTCATCTACCATAGATTGGCAATCAGACAGAACCTGCTTATAAATTAGCTACCAAATTGGAAACACTGAAAATCAGACATACACGTGTCTGGACAAAATATTATAGCCATATAGTATCAAAACTCATATGACAAGGCACATATGCAGCAAGTTGCAACCAAGACTGAAGTTTGTAGTCAGCAAGAATTCATTAGCAACAGGCAAAACCCCAGCACTTAAATGCTCAAAACTTTATTGACAAACTTTGCATCCTCACCTCCACATCATTATCAGAAAATAAAGCATCAGTAAGCTGCAAATCCAATTCTTTATTGCCTGATTCCTTATCAGCTTTATTTGATCCCACAGGAAACAACATGGAAAATAATCAGCTCTGAGAAAGATTAACATTTCTCAAGCATCTACTGAAGTTCCAAGCTATAGTAATGAAACCAAAAAAAAGAATAAAATGAATGTGCCAAATCATAGTAGTTGAGATTTTAGCATCTGAATTCTGTCCTGCAGATTTGAAATATGATGGTTCCATGCCTAAAATTTGTATATTAGTGAAAAGAGAGGAATCATCACAAAGAACTATACCATTACTGAAACAGAGCCATAAATGAACTCCCCCTTCCTAATATTGACTTGTGAATTGCTAATGGCTTGACATATCACTTATACAATGCCCTACCAGCCAACATATATATTTGCTTGCCTTACCAATGTTTCAAACATTTTGTAGAATCTTGGGGCTCAAAATACTGGGTTGTAAAATGTCCTTTGAAGCACAATGACTATATTGTTGTGGAACATTTAATAAAGTTGATTCTTAAACAGAAACAGAAAAACCTGTGTAAAAGGTTACCCTTCTTCTCAAAATCCTTCCACCACAATTCCGTATAAGAAACAAGTCAAACTGTCATACAGATATGCAGAATGAAACTTATCTGACAGCATCAATTGAAGTTTTTAACCAGTAAATATGGTTTTATGTTTATAATTTTTAGTTTCGATTCATAAGTATGCCTATTCTTGTCCTAAACTAACTAATCATGCTAAAGAAATACATTCCTTAGATATTCATGTAAATTTAAGTAATATTAATTGACACCCGCTTTATTTTATATTTAAGATTCTATATTTTTTATCTTTTTTCCTCTCTCATGAGCTTAAATAGTTAATTTAATCTATTATGTCCTATAATTTTATCATCACTAACACATATACTCTGCATGACTGGGATGAAAGATTTTATTATGAAAGAATGTTATTTAAATGCTCCAGTTCTGCAACATTAAAAATAAACCGAGGGAAACTTCTTATGCAGTCTTAACTATTCCGAGCTTTTTCAACCCATCTTTCAATTGATTTGGCACATGTATTTGTCATATTCAGTAAGCCTTGATGATAAAGCATATCTGCATTAGGTACAATACATAGCAATATGTTGTGACCATTTTGGATTTGGCAAACCTTGCATGATACTTAGGTCATGCTTCTCATTTTTCCTTGGCATGCATTCTTAATGCTGGGATTCGTCTATGCCTTTGTAATTCTCAACGAACAATAGATTCAATAGATTAGATCTTCCACTAGTTCCAACAAGAAAGAGAGGCTTCATGACCTATCTTGGTGCAACTTCAGCTTAACACCTTAAAAGTTTTGCAACACATTGTGCTAATGCATCCAAGCGCTTGGAACAATACAAAAGAACTCGGTGTGCTCAATTTAAAATTTAAAGATTCTGGTACCAATAACAATACATTAAACATAGCTTGTCATTCCCTTACAAATGCCATTAATGCAAATCTCAATGTAGTTTCCCCACTATCAATAAGATGATGAGTTTTGCCAACACCAAACAAAGTCCTTTTACCTGAACAGAATGATCAAAAATGATGCAAATTACTCAGGGTGTAATCGCATTTTTAAGAAAAATTTATTTACGTTTGGATTTGATTGGCATACTTTGATAACTTGGACATAGCATTCATATGAATAACTTAGCCAAATATAAGATATTATACATGAAAAGTCTATTATACTAATCAATATGTTGCAATTACATAGATTTCTCACCATGGTGTCCGCTTCCATCACATCTCTTGGCACTATTCTGTCCTTTCTCCATACTCCACACCATAATGCTGTTCAAACCAGCTTCATTTAATAGGATTCGCAAATATTGACATTTCAATTTGCTCACCCACTATAAAAATTTTACCTGCAAAATTAGTTAGAAAAATTATAGTCCTTCAAACAAGGTTTTAAATATCAATACTGAATCTTGTACAATTTTTTACTCAAAATGATATAGTATTGGTATGGTACCTATATTGATGATACATACCAAAACTAAAAGATTCTGAAAAATCGAAAAACCCTTGGTACCAATTAGTACAGCTGGTCGGTACGCACCAGTATGCACCTATATAGACCAGTATGGCTAGTACAGACTGGTACAGCTGTTTCAACATCCTGGGACCTGTGCTAGTGCCAATTTCATGCTGGAAAGGTTTGGTATCAGCCATACTCTCCCATGTCGGCAATTTTTTAAACCACGCCTTTGAAAATGCTATTGAACTGTAATGTTTGTCCTAAGACCACAAGTAATATAACTTGTGCATCTATTTAGAGAATAATGATATGATGTGTAACTAATTTACCTTTTCACATTGCAGATTTGCCAAAACTACATAGTCCATGACATATTGCTTCATAATTGCCTTAAGCATCTGAGAACTAAGGCAAGGAGGCACAATCTTGGTCAAGTGCCATACTACCATAGCATTATTTGTTTGCTGCCCCTCTCATCTTGGTTTATTTTCCAAAAGATTTTATACTGCAAAAGCAGCTTTTTCACAGGACAGTGTTCTTAACCTCTGCATCTGAACAACGATGCTTGTTATCTCAATAGAAGTGTTGTGAGCCTGATGTCAAGAACTAGCAGCTCTGTATTCCATTCCCAGTAAATGCATGCTCTTTTCAAGCAATGACCGCAAAATCCATGAGGCCTCAGAAGTTGTTCCATTATGTAAGTGATGATCTAACAATCTTGCGTATTTAAGAGCTATCTCGAGTTCATTCTGCTGAAAACAGCAAGAAAGAATTCTCTTCCACTCCGCCGACTTTCCTTCTGCACAAATTCCATGGAGAAGGAAAAGAAATGTGATGGAATCTGGCGAAAAGCCTTTTGCAACCATCTTGTCTCTCAACTCCAATGCCTTTGTGACCATTTGATGCTTGCAAAGACAGAAAATTATAGCATTATATGCTGCACTCCTGTGATCCCACCCATCAGATATCATATTTATAAAGACATCTAAGAATACGTACTTGCTGTCCTCTTGAAGATCAGTGGTACAAGTGGAATCAATATATAAAGTACTATTAACAAGACCATTAATTAAATAATGGAATGTAACATCGTTAGGAAGGCATTTATTAGCTAACATCTCTTCAAAGAATGCAACAGCTCTAGTGATTTCTTTGTTTTTACAAAAGCTGCCAATCAAAATGCTATATGTGACAACATTAGGAATAAGACCATGAGATTGCATATTATTAAAGAGAACTTCTGCAGTATAAATATCCCCTTTTCGACAATACCCATTGATTAAAGCAGAATACGTGACTACGTTTGGTTTGCATCTCCGCTTCATCATGTCACCAAATACCCTTAATGCCCCATCCAAGTTGCTTTGTTTCACATAGCCATCTATAACTGTGGTATATGTAAATTCATCTGGGCAATATCCATCCCTCCTCATGCTATTGATGCATAAAATTGCATCATTCATCATTCCAAATTTACAATACCCTTTGATCATAGCATTGTAGCCAACAACCCCATGTCCAATGCCCTTCAGTCCCATGAACTCAAACACCTTCTTTGCCTCGCTCAAATCCTCATTTCTGATGAACCCATCAATCAATGTAGCATAAACAAACTCATCTGGGAGGATATTTTGATCAAGCATCTCAGCAAGAAGCTTTTTAGCAGAGGCAAGCATCCCTTTCTTGCAAAGTCCACTTATTAGAATATTGTAAATTCCAGCATCTAGAGTTACTCCCTTCTCTATCATCTTCTCTCGAATTGCTAATGCATCATTTACCTCCTGCATGAGAACAAGTCCATGAATTAGAGCTGTATAAGTTACCAAGTCTGGCTTATGTCCTTTCTCCATCATCTCAACGAACAAATTCGATGCCATAGCAACCTCCCCATTTTGGCAATACCCATGAATGATAGGAGTATAACTAAATTTATTCGGATCCAATCTCCTCTTAATGGCCTCCCTCAGAAGAAGCTCAGCCTCTCCAACATTTCTATCCTGACAAAGCCTGGAAATTAAAATGTTATATGTTACAATATCCGGTTCACACCCACTTCCAATCATCTGCCTCAGAACTGCTTTAGCCTTAACAACCGAGCCATGCTTACACCAAGCATCAATCACATTATTGTAAATTTGCACATTCGGCCACAATCCCCGTGCTTTCATCTCTGAAATCAATCTATTTATCTCCACAAAATCCCCTTTCTTGCAGAACCCATTGATAACAATACCATAAGATACCAATGTCGGCAGGAATCCCTTCAATTTCATCTCCCTAAAAAGCTCTAAGCCCCTCTTCATGTCCCCATTCCTGCAATAGCCATCAAGAAGAGTGTTATAGAAGACGACATTTGGTATGCACCCGGCTCCCCATCTATCTTCAATCAAGTTCTTGGCTTCGTCCATCCTCCCTTCAATACACAAACCCCTGACCATTATACCAGTGCTGTAGTTATCCGCCCCACCATCTCGCTTAAGCATTTCATCGTACAACTGACGGACCAGATCACACTGATGCCGTTCTACGAGCAACTTGAGCAAACAATTGCAGTCAGACACATCAGGAATAGAACCAAGCTGATCTCTCATACTTCTGTAGACATCCAAAGCCTCCTCTTCAAGTCCAGAATCAGAATAGGCGGCGACGAGAGCGCCGAAGGCCTCCCGAGTCGGGGTTCGTTCCTCGCTCCTCATGGTCTGGAGCACGAGCTCTATCTCCGGAAACCGGCGGGCTTTGGCCAGGAGCCGGAGGAGCGCCGAGTAGGAGAGGGTGTCCGGCGGGTCGGCCCACGGCGGGCGGCGTCGGCGGGCCCAGTCGAAGAAGGCGAGGGCGGAGTCGGGGTCGGGGAGGCGTGATAGGACGGGCGCAATCGCTTCTTCATCTTCTTCGGGGGAGAAGGCATCGTCGAGGGCTCGCTCCCAGTGGGGATTGGTCTCGCGGGTGCGGAGGATTTGGGCGATCGAGTCGGCGAGGCGGCGGAGTCGGGATTTGAAGGGGTTTTGGTGGGGTTTTCTGATTGGAGGGAGAAAGAGTTTGGACATATGAAAGATGAGGAGGAAAACAACTCTCCGGGCACCGGGAGAGTGACCGAACGAGAGAAGCTTGGCAGCCGAGAGAAGGGAGGTCTACCCCCACCTACGAGAATTTCATAATTCTTACAAGTTATTTCGCCTTTTAAGTTTGATGGATTTGTTTGTCTTTTGCTTCAAATCGTCCGTTACCGGGTAATGTATTCAATTATTGCTTGTTTTCTTCTTTTTTTTCCTCATGGTTGAACGTGATTTGGATCAATGAAGGCATCTGAATGAAAAGAATTTTGAATCTATTGAGTAAAAAAAAAAAAAACCAAATCAAATATGAGAATTAGATTTTCTTTTTTTTTAAAAAAAAAGTGAAGTAAATGTACTGACTTTATTATGATTTGAATTAGTATGTCTTTAGTATTCATCTTAGTCTCACATGAATTTATGAGACATCAAAAATGAAACCTTCCGTCTCTTCGCATCATACATGAGATGGTTATGGGCTGGCAATAACTCTTGATCTTGTGGTTGTCGGTATTTTTTCCTCACATGAATCGCTCATCTAAATAACTTTTCTAAGATAATTAGGTCCAGCAAAACCATTGTCCAAAATGATCTTTGGTATAAGTAACAAGTGGACAACCATCACACTTCATGTACATGTTAGCTCATGGGAACGGTTTTTTTTAAAGAAGATACTCATTTTCTTGTGAAGAAAGCTTAACATACACCGAGATGTACATTGTATATATACATTATATATTTATATATGTATGTATATAGGTTCAAATGCAAAGCACAAAAAACCTGGTCTCGATCCCGTACCAAGGAAGAGATGGAGGATAAACTTGCAAACCCTATCTAAATGATATATATATATATATATATATATATATATATATATACACCCTCAAAAATTTGAAAGACCTTTTTGGTGACACACCCCTCGCATACATTGAAGGTTTGATGTGACTCAACTCATTAGAATTTATCAATATATCTTTGAAAAGGCTAATCAAAAGATATTATATAGATTTTTTTAATCTTGTACATAGGGATGCTCATAATTTTCTTCCTCTTTTCTTTTTTTCACCACCACTATCTCTTTCTATTTTCTTCTCTTAAAATCAAAACTAAAAGCAAAATTGGGATGAGTCTTGGATCTTATTTTTGAAACTTCAAGTCATCAAGTTTATTCTTCATAACTTGTAAGTATTTTATATTTGAATATTTAATATTTTTTACTAGTATTGAGAAAGAGTGATAATATGTTAACTTCAAGTTTATGGATCTTGATAAACTGCCTCTATTGCCGTATCCCTCCTTTTCTGCTTTCGTTGTTTTTTGTCTATATGAATGTAGCTTATATAGAATTTAAAATTATTATTTAATTATTTAATTTTTAAATATCAACAATATAAAATTTAAAATTATTTATTTTTTTAAAAAAAAATAGTCAGAATTCAGAGACAGAGAGTGATAGATATAATATAGAGTTAATTAGAAGCCACACTGATTTATTTTACTTCAAAGAATGATGCGCCAGCCCCTACCTTTCATTCATTGTCTCCATCTAATAATGATATTCTAAATCATAAAGCTCGTCCTCTTCTAAAACTCGTAGAATTGAGAATGATGAAGCTGAAATTAATTTATCTTCTTTAAGAGTGTAAGCCAGCAAAGCATAAAGATACATGACTATTCGGTTAATTATCAGGATGAAGATTTCGAAGAGTTTATATTACTTAATGGACCATGTCAACCTAATTCTTTCAAATTGTCCTGCATCTGGTCCAAAAAATCATCATCGTTACTTTCGAGTCATCATGGTTTACACAGTTTTCCTTAGTTAGAGTGTTCACCTTCTAAAAATACTACTTTCTGTTTGCCATGTTTTCTTTTCAATAATAAATCATCGAGTCAATTTAGATCTACTGCATTCACTTCATTAATGGATTTTAGAAATTGGAAAAAGATGAATTCGTGGTAGAAATTATATTTTTTTGGTTCACATGGGAAAGGATCCAAATTCACCATATAATGTTGCTCAAAGGTTTTTGATTGATTTAAAGAATCAAGCTCAATATATAGAGATAGCATTCCATAAGCAGACATCTCAACAAATTGCGGATGAATCAATTATGCATCTTAAAAGCAAGCATATATAGATGCAAGTAAGATGGCTAACTTTGCAAGGTAGTGCATTGTGAGGTAATGATGAAAGCATAGAATCAAGAAATCATGGTAATTTTCTTAAATTGACTGAATTATTAGCATCATATAATGAAGATGTTCAGCAAGTTGTCTTAAGTAATGCTCCAAAAAATGCTATGTATATTTCATCGACAACTGCAGAGAAAAATTTTGCAGATTTTTAGAAAATTCTAGTTAGAGATCATGAGATTCGTAAAGAAATTGGATAATTGAGAAGTTTTGCATTATAGTTGATGAATGCTTCGAATATGCATCAAATAGAGAGCAAGATGGCAATTGTATCGAGATTTGTTCGACAAAAGAGGAACTCATGGAAGAACAATGGTTTTTTGTTGTAGTTCACGTCAAAGATGCTATAGCTTTAGACTTTGAAAGTTAGGATTCTCGATGCTCTCTTGCCGTACCACAATTTTGATATATAGAATATTAAAGGACAAAGGATATGATAGGAACAAATAATATGCGTGGTGAGTTGAATGGATTACAAGCCTTAATTTTACATAGGAATGTATAGTTTGCTTATCATATCCATTGTTTTGCTCACCGACTTCAACTAAGTACTTGTTGCATCTGCTAGAGAAGTTGATGAAGTTTATGAGTTCTTTCAAAAATTTGGTTGATATAATTCAATGTGGTTTGTGCTTCATTCGAAAAGCTCATGATGAGTTGCAAGAACAGCAAGCAGCCAAGATAGCCTAAATTGATTTCCTTTGGATGAGCTTGAGACTAAAACAGGATTTGAACCAAATTGGATACTTTATATCATCCTCGGTGAAACTAGATGAAATTTTTATTTTAATTCAATCACTAGTTTGATAAGGATGTTTGGTGCAACAGCTACTGTTCTTGAAAACATTAAACAATAATGCATCTAATGCTTTCTCGATGAAGAGATGCAAGAGCTGCTTCTTCATAGATTCGATAATTTTTTGAATTTATTTTTATTTTACATGTGATGAAAAAAATATTGGAAATCCAGTGATACTTCTTTGTCAAGGCTCTATAGTGACGTTCTCAAGGTATAGTGAATGCTATGAATCTTATGTCAACAACAAAAGATTTTCTTCCAAGGAATTGAGAGACGATGGTTGGAAAAACACTATTGGAAGAGTGTGATTATCATTCTGTGATGTTCATCAAGTTGAAGTTCTTGATATGGAATCTTCTTATTTTGTAGGAAAATGGTCGTCATAAGAAATAGGACGGTGATTTGGAGCATCATTAATAGGAATAAGATATATTTTATTCTACAATATATTTACAATCATCTGAACTACATAGAAGATTTAATGGAGAGGCTGTTGAACTTCTTGTATTCAGTTTGGCTTTAGATCCCAAAGACTCTTTCAAATCATTTGATATTAAAAAAAATCTGCAAGCTTGTTGAGAAATTTCCAAATATCAAAGATAGAGAAAGGGAACTTACCATTTTAGCTAAGACATTCATCATTTCTGATGTTTCCTTGGAGATTCTAATTTAGGGAATTTGTCTCATCTTTCCGAGCTTTATCAAGAGTTAGTTGAAAGTAGAAAATCGGTATCATTTTCACTTATTGATAGATTGACATATCTTATGCTGATGCTTCCAGTTTTAATAGCATCTATAGAGTGAGCTTTTTTTGCAAAGAATATTTGTCAAAACTTGTCTTCACAACAAAATGAAAGATGACTTTCTGAAAAAAAAATTAATTGTATACATTGAGAGGAAAATTGTCGAAATGTTTAGTATTGATACAATAATAAATGATTTTAGTACTATGAAAGAATAAAGAGTTTAATTTAAATAATTTTTTATTATTTTATTTAATATATATTTAATATTTTTAATATAAATTTTTTATATTTTGTTTTAGTCCTCTTAATAGAAAAATCCTAGCTCCATCCCTGCTTGTATGAATATCCAAATTCTACTATATTATAATAAATATAAGACTAAATACACATCAGCATAAATCCTTATATACTTCTCCTATTTAAGTCCTAGCATTCTTTCTATGTTTAACATCCAAATCCAATCATAAATTTCATAATCGGCATAGAGTCGACCCTATATAAGTACATACTATAATATTTTCTAGCTTACATGGGTCATGGACTGAATCTACTCTAATAACATTTATAACATTTAATCTTATCCTATATAACTAGTCGAAAAGTATTATTTAGATTTTTTAGTCTCAAATAAGTATCCAAAAACTATCAAATGCACCATCAATATGAGATTAGGCACACAGCCCCATAGATCCTCACACTACACTTTTTAAGTTACCCAAAGAAATTTTTGTAAGGTAGGCACAATACCTGCATTTCCTTTCAGACGCATCAATGTCTAATGCTAGTAAGAGTTGGTGCCATAGATTTTAAATTCACTAAGATTTACTTGGAAAAAGGAAAGAAAAAGTTCTGTATCTGTATGCATTTTGGTGAAGTACTGTAACAACTAGCTGAGATATGGACTCTTCATCACCCTTTCTTGGAGGAATGGCTTAATATATTTCCTTGAAGATCCAATCTCAACCAAAATACGGAAAACATTCACCAAAGCGTTCCGTGTCTCGCTATTGATTGTCCCTGTTGGGCCAGCAAGTTTGCACAGTTCTCTCAGGACACTACCATAATGGACTCCAACCACTCTCTCTCCTACAAGGCAGAGGGCAGATTACAAAATGGTCAATAACTTATTATTTTCCCCGAATGCAACACTTCATGCAACAAAATATTATAGCGAGAAATCAAATACATGTATAATAAGTATGGGATAGCTTCAGTTAAAATTTTTAATAGAAGTATGCTGGCCCGTGTTAGAAGAGACTCAGGAAGTACTTAGTTCATAATCAGAATCGAAATTATAATGAAAATTAGAATGAATTGAAATTAGAATCAAAATAATCAAATCTTCTAAAGCATTTAGTTCATTATCAAAATCAAAATTAAAATAAAAATAAAAATTTATTTTTTTAAAAAAAAATAAAAATTAAGTTTTAGATAGATTAAGCTATTTTTATTTTATTATAGAATTAAAATTAAAATAAAACTCCTAACAATCAAATAGTTAGACACTCATCTTCATTTCGATTTCAGATAACAACTCTCCCCAACCAAAAATCCTTTTAGGATAAGCGGATAGTTTAGTTCAAAGTCAAGTAGAGATTTAACCAATCTCTTACTTTGTAAAGATAAGCTCCAGATAACCAAGCTAGTCATTTTTTTTGTCGAAGTATAAATGCTTCAAGCAACCATGCATCAAAAGCCAGAATTATAGCTTCCTTGACATGCTAGCCCCTAACCATTTGAGGTTATTATCAAACCGTATGTTATTCCAAAATCACATTTTTGTGTTTATGGTCACCTGACTTTCTTTTAACAAACCACACAGACACACACACACACACACACACACACAGGTGCAGTTTAATTATTTGAAACTAAGTAGTTTGGACAAGGTTTAGTGGTTATGCTCATTGCCTGTCATCTGCTCTCATTTTTCTTCTCTCTTTTTTTCCATTTTTCTTAAAAGAAATTGGGGAGCCACTATTACAATTCTGGGTCCACGCACTAATACCAACATACTAGATTTGCTCTGAGTAATTCCAATTTGAATTTATTGGCAATGCTGTCTAAATATACACTCCGATGCCTTCCATTCATTTCCATGAATTTATTCGACATTTTTATGTAACAAAGTTTATTTCGACATTTTAGCTGACGATTTCATCTTTCCTATGAACTTCTTTATTATTATCTCAAAAAAAAAAAAAAAAAAAAAAAAAAGGAACTTTCTTTTAAGGAAATATCCATAAGACTTTATAATCCACATGTTACACTTACTGGCAATATATCTTCCTCCCCATCCACTATCCATAATGGCAACTATGATCAACCCTTTTGTCCAGCAAATATAATCTTAGCAAGACATAAGCAAAGAGTGTCATCATAACTAGAGGTTTTTCTCAGTTACACCTCCATGGATGGAAGAGGCAAGCCGCAAAGCAATCGAAAGTTGTACACAACCATGGCCAAAGATTTCAAAAAGAAGGAAGCAGTACGTGGGACAACGAGGAGGACAACCCTTTAAAGAGGGAAGGAAGCATCACATGGTTTTGGGACCACTGCGGAGTCGCATCTTTGATCCGGTAGCAGTTTTCCATTAACCTTCATCACCACGCAAGTTTGCTCCCTCTCCTCACTTGGTGGCCCCCTATAAGAGCCACTCATGAAACAAAAGCTTGTCAAGTCTTTCTCATCTAGAGCCTTCTCCATGTGGTGTTTCCAACTTTAAGAACTCACACTAGGCGAAGTAGTGCAGGAAGCAGAAACAAACCCATCAATAGAAAGTCTTGAGCCTTAGATGAGATCTCTTTGTCCACCATATTCTTTTTGCTCAAGAAAAGTCCATTTTATGATTTTAAGCCTAATAAATTTGACCATGAGAATGTCGAAAACAAAATAATTAATGACCATGTAAGTGAAAGTAACAATAAACAATACACCTAACATGAGAGAAAGCTTGATGCACGAACTAACAGTTACAAGTCCAGTGATATACCTAACATATAAATCAGATGTACTGGTGATTGATAGCAAACAGACCTAAATGGGAGACCCATCAATAAGATGTGTCCCTCAATGTGAATGCAAAGCAAAGTGATCCGAGGCATCGAGTCGTACCCACTCAAAGGATTATGCTTAACAACTCATTTTCTTGTTCCATTGTCGTCCAATGGAGAACATATGGAACCGTGTTTAATTTCGTGTTTCCTCATTGTCCACTAGAACAATCGAACGACAATATCTGTGGAGATTTTTTCGCAGCAATTAATCTTGAAGTGCTAGCTATTTGCATTATTAACAGACAGTATAACAATGACATTAGATGATGGCTACTTTTTATTTTTCTAATTAATTTGTAGGGCCTATTCACAATCTACCATAACCAACTAGTCTCTATCGCATCAATTTGGCTTGTCCTGATAGATAATTTTCTATCATGTCTCCAAATGACATTAGGATTCAATTCATGTTGTGGCATCTCTACTTTACGGTGAACCAATGGTATGATCTATCTAAGTACGGTAAAGAATTTAGGTCAGAAACGGTAATTGCCAGAGGCTAAGTTAATTATGGTGCATCCTCTTTGACATCTTCTCCTGATGAATTACTAACCATATATAGGTACCAGGTTATAGCTTCCTGAATGCAGCATCTCTGTACTTGAAATTATTCATTCCAAATTTCCAACCATTGCCGATTTAATTAACCTGATAGAGTCCATAGAATGTCATGAGTTTTTGGAGTTGTCTTGCGACGGTCAGTTGTTTTGCTCTGCTCAAAGGTGCTCTTAGCAGCTCAGGAGAACCAGATCAGATTGCAATCTTTTGCAATTTCAATCATGGGAGAGAATTCTAAAGATCTAACACAGCCTTTTTTCCTTGTATAATTCTTAGAGCCTAGGTTTAAATAGCAGCTGTTGTAATGCTACAACAGCCATTTTTATGATTGGGGACCTCCTCCTCTGTGTGTTTATCCAATGTCAATTTAATTAAAAGTACTTCCTGGCCAGCTGATATGGGGTAGAAATAATGAACACTTGAGAATATTGAAGAGATATTTCAGAAGAGTCGATGGCTTTGGCAATGAGGAACCTTTGTCAGGGGGTATGCACTGGAGGAAAATAATACTTGAGGATTGTATCAGCCTGGTTGGCAAGACCCAAGGAAAAAAAAAAGGAGATACATAATGGCCATTATATAATAGATTATTTAGTATTAAATGCCATAATCTGCAATCGTATTATTTCTCTAAATAATGTAATTATGATTTTCAAAATTCAAATGTTTATACTAAGTTTCTGTGCAAAAGAATTTCTACCGTGAGGAAAAAATAATAATACTATAAACACATATGATTTTGAAAATGGTGTCATCTATATATATAATGCTATTATAACAGCTTATATAATTATTACTCTAATTTTAAATTAAAATCACGCATTTGAGGAGAATAACGGTCATTATATTCATTGTAATGGTGGCTTCAGTGGGGTTCACCATATCTAACAGAATAACACTATTATCAAAAGTTTGCTTGGAACAGCTGTGGTACATGGAGGACTGTAGATCATAACAGCATTCCTGTCCACCATTAAAGCAAACTATTATGATGCCAAAAAGTTGCAAGCTAAATTATAACTCTCATGTGATTTCAAACCTAGATAAGATTTGTCATCAATAATGGAGATTAAGTACAAGTTCATACATTTCTTGCTCCATTTCTTCTAAAAATTTACTGGTGCACCATCAACACAACACTGCACATGACTCACCGTGCTTTATCCAAATCACAAGACGAGAATGACTTGGGACAAAAGCTATTTACCCCAAGAAATGGAAATAGATTTCTGAGAAAAGATGGCCTCAATTATTAGTTTGGTCTATGGATGGAAGGAAAGGCATAAAGCCCATTATGGCAACACCCATGTAATGATCAGAGAGGCACATGCCAAACTAGCAAAGAGCTAGGGGCCCCTTTTCTTTCCCCCTCCATTGTTTTCCAAAGTGGTCTGTCCTCCCACACCATATCCTATGCTCCCAATATTTCCATCACTAACCTTGGTTAGATCAAACCCAACCAGGGAGGTGCCCCTCCCCCACTCTGAAAAGAGGCAAAAGATTCCCAAGCCGCACACCCAATGCAGCCACCTTCCAACCTCCTCCTCTCCCACACTATATAATTTGAGCCAAAGGCCCTCCCTTCCTTTGAGAAAGCACTTGAATCAAATTAACTCGCCCACCTTTCCCTCCGTCACCCTCCCAACCACCACCTTCCAAGCCAAGCCTTAAGACCAAGACAATACTCGCCACCAATGCCTTCGGTAATGGAGACACCAGGATTGGTGTCATTGCTCCGGCACACCAGCGAAGACCGCCGAACCAAGATGGGCGGCGGCGGCGGCGGCGGCATCTTTCGGATGTTCAAGCTGCTCCCCATGCTCACCTCCGGCTGCAAGATGGTCGCGCTCTTAGGCAGGCCAAGCAAAGGATTGCTCTCCGACAAAGCCACCACCATTACGTTATTTGGATACAGGAGAGGAAGAGTGAGCTTGGCCATCCAAGAAGACCCCAGGTCTGCACCCATCTTTCTTATAGAACTCCCCATGCTCACGAGCTCTCTTCACAAAGAAATGGCATCTGGATTGGTGAAGATTGCGCTCGAGAGCGAGACGAGGAGTCACAAGAAGAAGCTAATCGAGGAGTACGTCTGGGCCGTTTACTGCAATGGCCGGAAGTCGGGTTACTCGATAAGGAGGAAGCAGAGCTCCGACGACGAGCGGCACGTCATGCAGCTTCTAAGGGGTGTCTCCATGGGTGCAGGGGTGTTGCCGTGTGAGAAGGAGACGGCGGAGGGGGAGCTTACCTACATGAGAGCACGGTTCGAGAGGGTGGTGGGATCGAAGGACTCCGAGGCGCTGTACATGATCAACCCCGACGGCACCGGCGGGCCGGAGTTGAGCATCTTCCTTGTGAGGGTTAAGTGAGATCGCTTGAGCTTGCTCTGCTTCTTGTGTGTATATAGCTCTCTTGGTCTTTGTAGACAAAATTCCCTTCCATCTTTTAGTTGGTTTCTGCAACCTTAGCTTTATACAGACTTGGAATGGATATATATCACGATGGTGGTGGCAAATGTTGGGAAGACAACCTAGCATTACTTCCTATATATTTTTAGTAATATTTTAACATTGATTGAATGATGATTTAACTTAAAAAGCAATTTGTGATCAAACTGATGGGATTTCGAAGAACTTAGAAATGGTAAGGGTCCTGATGATATCCATGATCTGATGGCACTTCCAGTCCCCAGGGCGTGTTAGAAGTTGTGTTTGTGATGCCCGTGCGAAAATACCTCCTTGCACTTTTTTTTTTTTTTCTTTTTTTCTAAATTAATGATTTCCTTGAAGTATGTCATACCTTGTCATGAATTCTCTAGGAGAACCAGTACTGCAATACCTATCCCAAAGCTAGTCCCCCATTGTTTCTTTCACGTTAGGTAAAACCTCATCCACTTACACTACCACTTGAGTTACCTATATCTCATTTTGCTATTATTAGTTTAAAATCTTGTATAAAGTTCTTGATGAAGTTTGGGGGAGCTATGCATGCACCTCCTTTTTCCCTTTTAGAAGAAGAAAAAAGCACACCATTGGATACACATGAATTGTTTAAGAGATGCAATTTTAATGATGCTTGCTATAATATTTTTAAGAGATACCGAGATAAAGTGCAAGTCACAAAATGAGAGAGAGGCTCCATTCAGTGCATTGGACATCCAGGGACATAAAAGGAGTTGGCTTTATGATGGTAGGGAAGAACCAGATGACCTTGCCAAAAGTGTGGTGGAACAAATCAGCAAACACCTAATTGCTTCCACCAAGTCTATGGCACATACGCCGGTTTTCGCGTATTTCAAATGGTCCCCTCTAAAATGTACGAGAGTATGTATGCAACAAAGAACACAGGATCATCCAATGCCTTTATGTTTTTGGGCCAAGTAGTGGGCCAGTAGGGCCCACCTTAAGCTGATGGCCATGTGGAGGCTCCACATGAAAGCAGCACTCCAAGGGCTGATGAAAGATGCCAATCAACAAACTCCAAAGAAGAATGGCCTTGTATTTCCCCCACGATAGATACGGAAAAAGAGTCTCTCCATCAATCAGCATCAAGCCTGCCAGATCCAGCTCACATTAGCATGGTACATTAGGAAAGTAAGAACTTAGGTAGGGGTCTACCATCAAGTGGGCCCGGCCATTAGGGCTCCCATCTCTTTTTCGAGGGGCCACCCTGCAAAGAAAATGGGCCATCATGCCCTGTGTATTATGCTTCTAAAAGCTGGTATAACCCGGCATGAGAATCGTATTGCCTGCCATTTGGTCCCGCCTACACCTAGTGTTTTCATCCTAAAGATAAGCATGATAATGCCATTCCATGATGATGCTTCCATGGTTGCATGCCTAAGAATGGTATAATATGGGCTAAATTTTAACATCCATGGATCATACACGTGCGATCACATTATTTATTCATTTTAGTAATGCATGGATTGTAGATGATGATCACCTATTCTTTTTGTGAAGTTTTGCTGCTGCAGAATCCACTTCACAATTTTATCGAAAGGTTTCATTAGTTGCTACCTTAAAACTTTTAGTATGTTGCGCTTACTCTATGAATCTGGCTTGTATTGGCTCGAGTTGGACCTCACCCAAACCCCAACTAGGCATACAGATTAACAAATTTAGGATTTAGGTTTTAGGGTTTGTGCATAGCCCCCTTTTTGGGCCAAGGGAAGTGACAAATCACAAATTGAATAGAGTACAATATATCACATTGTTTAACTTTCAAAATGGAAACATAAAACAATGCAATTTCCAGCTTGTTTTAAAGATGAAATTCTCTTTTCTTTATAAATCTAATTAGTTTCATGTTAATTCAAATGCGCCTTCGTCGCAGTTTTGGCATGAATTTTGAACTTGTTTATTGGTTCAATAAAAAGGTTTCACGCTAATTGCTATCTACTACAAACGTCACTTTGAGTAGGAAACGCAAGTTCGTTCGTTCATTCATTTATTCATTCTTTTTTTTTGTAAAAAATAGAATTCCACTTGTTATTACTTCTTTAACTTAAGCGACAAACGCTCCGTTGTCTTTGTAGTGCGGTAACAAAGGTCTTCGTGAGCAACAGGCAAGAGTGGAAAATGTACCGTCATTTACATAAAGAAGAAAAAAAATAATCATATAATTAAAATGAATAAAACAAATTATATCCCATACTTTTGGCACATCAATGTTATTTAAAGATCAATAAAAATAGGACACTGCTAGACCTCGTAGCACAATAAAATAATGTGTTACAAAAGGTGATATTTGGCTCCCACATCAACAACCTCCTCAAAGATGCCCAACTGGCCTACATGCAAGGTACATATATCTTAGAAAATTTCCTTGGTGCCCATGAATTAATAGCTCAGTGCAAGCAGCATGGAGTCTTTTGTAAACTTGACTTCAAAAAGGCCTTCCATAAATTTGATTGGAGTTTGTTGCTCTCTTTTCTCAAAGCCCAAGGGTAACTAGATAGGTAAATATGCATCTTAGATCGACTGTCTGCTCAGGTCAGCCACAATGGTGGTGATGATTAAAGGATACTATGCCTAGATGGAATACTTGTTAGATAGCTTGACTTTGGTGAATCAAATCAAATCTAACAAGATGTTGAGGTGGGATCGAGGGCAGGTTGAGGGATCGAAGATGAGAAGATTGAGGTCGGATGCAGATGCTGGATTTGGAGTCGACCGGATTCAAGAGAAAAGTTTTGTTTGGATCATGGTTGGACCAGTGACTACTAATCTTCCAGCTGATGCTGATAATTGTTGCAAAAAAAAAAAAAAAAAAAAAGGTTGATATAATAATGGTACCCTCTAGTTGGTGCAAAAAATTGCACGAGTGCATAAAAGCTATCATGAAAGATATAAAATGAGCCATCAAAGAAACAATCTAGACTTCTACATGCTGGATTGCTTGCTTTCAAGAAACAAAACTCGACCACCTTGACTCTAGGCTTCTAAAACTGATCTGCGGCCAAAATATCTACCAATGGTTCGCCAATAATACCATCACCACATCGGGTGGACTATGGGATTCATCCAAAACTGAAGGCGAACTCAAATACCGGGGTTGCTTCTCCGTGTCAGTAGCCCTCACCATTGGAAGTAACAGTAGCCAATGCCCTCCAACAAATGTTTACGGTCCTCAGGCCAACAGACATGAAGAAACTTTTTTTGAAGAACTCAGCCCCATTCAACAATCGCACCGGGGGCTTGGATCATCATGGGTGACATTAATAGTTTTATCAGTGACTACTCACTCATCCAAATCAACCTCAATAACAGAATGTTGGATTTTGCTGTGGTGCTTCAAAATTTTTTTTAATCATTTTACAGTTGATTTTTTCTTCTAACCACCTATTTTAAGATGAACAGTACGAATTTATTTATCAGCAATCAGTTTTAACTCATAATATATACAGCCGATACCGTAAATAACTTAAATTTTAGATATAATTTAAAAAATTAAAAAAAATAATAGAATATTTTGAAAGTCATGTTCCTTTCTCCTCCTCTCATTCCTCCTTCCCAATTTAGCACCACCCCTCTTCACATCAGAGGTCAGCATGTGGTGGCAGGCCCAAGTAGTAGAGGAAGAAGCGTAAGCATGTGGCTGCAAGAAGACGAGCAGCAGAGGAGGTGGAGGAAGGGAGTAGCTGGTGTTGAGTAAAATGCTTCGAATTCTTCCACAATAAGCCTACAGCGAGGTTCAGAATAACGAATGGAGTACAACGAGCCTAAGAACATCTTAATCGAAGTCCAGATGATGAAAATATACGTGAGAGACCATGTAGAGCCACTGGACGAGATCCACGGACTAGCACAGGACGGAGCAGGCCGCATAGGCCAGCCAGGCCCAATGCACGAGCGCGCGGCATGGCCTAGTGCGCGGGCAGGCCTAGTGTGCAGGTGCGCAAGCACGGCCTACGTGCAGGCATGCGATCTCGCGCTGCCCAGGCCCAGGCTGGGTGCATGCACTGCGCAGCCTAGGCCCAGGCAGTCATCCATAGGGGCAATGCACTGGGAATTTTCATAGGGTCCACGCGCACAGTGCGCGTAGACCGAACTCTTTCATGAGGTCTAGGGATAAATTTGCACAATCCAATAGCCAGGGAGAGCCACGATTGCGATCGAACGGGCCAGGATTCGTTAGAGTTGTAATCGGAGAGTCATCTCCGAGCTGGATAGGGATTGAGGCCTTTAAAAGGCTTGGAGCAAACCAAGAGTTGTGGCTGTAGTGGCTTGGTAGTTGATTTTGGTGAGATTTGAAATGATAGAGAGCAGAAGAAGGATGCCAGTAGACAGTAGGAGCAGGAACTTTAGGCAGACAGCTAGACAGCGGACTACGATCATTTCAAGAGATCCCCAAAAGAGAGTTTGGTAAGAATAGCTTCTTATTGAAAGGATTATATACCTGAGTTGAGAGTAGGTAATCTTCTCTTGTATCTATTCCTTTTTCATAGTGAAGCTTTGCATGCCTCGTAGAGGCGAGCTTTTAGGTTAATCCACGTACTTGATTGTGTTCTTGTTTTATTTTCTTCTTTCTTTCTGCTGCAATAATTTGGTATGAGATCCTCAACAAGTGGTATCAGAATGAGTTGATACCTCAATAATTTGTATCAAAGCTAGGCGGTACCAAAGCACGGATTGCAACAGTGGTAATAAAGATTGAAGAATATGGAAAAGACAAATGTAATCAAGATGGAGATCAATAAGTTTGATGAAAAAGGCAATTTCTTCTTATGGCAAGTAAGGATAAATGATGTCCTCATCCAATACGGGTTGATTAACGCTCTCTTATACGATGAGATGCTAGCCATCATGGAGATAAAGGATTGAAAGCAAATCTAGATGCAGGTAGTGAGTACGATCTGCTTGTACTTAGTAGATGATGTTATGATCCATGTACTTAGCGAGACTTTTTCGATGACGCTGTGATTGAAGCTCAAAAAGTTATACATGAAAAAGTTACTCACCAACATGCTATTCCTTTGGAGGCAGTTCTACCAGCTATGGATGGACGGAGGCTAGAATGTGCAGGAGCATCTATCCAACTTCTAGAAGATCCTCATGAACTTTCTCAGCATTGACAAAAAAGTTGAGAAAAAGATCAGAACGTTGGTCTTGCTATCATCGCTTCCACCTTCTTTCGAGTTCTTGGTGACTACTCTTCTTATAGGTAAAAATACTATCAAGATGGAAGAGGTGACTTCTGCACTACTCTAAAATGAGGTTTTCAAATGGAAGAACTGAGTCTCAAGTTCAGGTGACAACTCGGCCCTGATGGTGACTGAAGATGATGACGGTAGAAGACGAAGCGGTAGGAGATCATGAAGTGGATGGTCTAAGTCCAAGATAAAGGACCAGAGCAAGATCAGATGCTACCGGTACAAAGAGTTGAGGCATCGAGTCAAGGATTGTCCATAACTAAAAAATCGAACATATGCTACTATAGCGATGGCCAATAGTGATACAGAAGATAGTGGTGATGTCCTTTTAGTTACTGATGAGATATCTACTTCTTTCTTCTAGTGGATTATAGATTCTGCTTGTTTCCATCATATATGTTGCAAAGAGGAGTTATTTGATGCCCCGGAGGTGTTCCTGCCAAACGGTTCGAGCTATGAGATCAAGGGCAGCGGGATGGTCAGCATGAAGCTTCATGATGGAATAGTAAAGAAGTTAGGCGAGGTCCGATACATATCCAGCTTTAAGAAAAATCTAATCTCACCGAGCAGACTGGATTCGACCGACTTTAGATGGAAAGTTGATAGAGAAATCCTGAATGTCATGCATGGCAGTAGGATGGCAATAAGAGAAAGAAAGTATGGAGGATACTACCTCATGGTAGAGAGCCCAGTGCAAGATGGAGCTCCAGGTGGAGATAGATCGTGCACGAGATGGAAGACTCGAGAGGACGATATGCGACGTCATAAGATGAAGTTTCTATTACTGTAGGAGGCTATTCCGAGTAGATCTCAGGTCAAAAGGATCATAGTAATCGACGAAGGTGAGATCGAGCAGCTTGGCTCGACTCCCAAATTTGTCCATCCATGATCAGCAAGCGATTGTCCTAGAGCATGAGGGTGCGAGACGAGCTTTCAAATAGATGGAGATCAAATATTGAGTCAAAGTGGAGATTATTGAGGAAAATGCCTCGAATTCTTCCATAATAAGCATACAACGAGATCTAGGATGATGAACGAAGTCCAACGAGCCTAAGAACATCCCAATCGAAGTCCAAATGATGAAAATATGTGCGAGAAAGTATGCATAGCCGCTGAATGGGACCCACAGACCGATGCAAGATGGAGCAGGCTGCGTGGGCGAGCGAGCAGGCCCAGCACGTTGGCACGTGCTCTTGCATGACCCAAGTCGGGTGCGCGCGTTGGCATGGCCCAGGCCTAAGCTGCCGCGTGCACTGGCGTGGCCCAGGCCCAGGTCGGATGCATGCGCCATGCAGCCCAGGCCGAGGCGGTCATCCAAGGGGACGATGCGCTGTGAATTTTCACAGGGTCCACGTGCACTATGCACATGGATCGGGCTCTTTCATGAGGTCCAGGGATAAATTTGCACGATCCAGTAGCCAAAGAGAGCCGCGGTCACGATCCAATGGGTCAGAATTCATTAGAGTTGTAATCAGAGAGTCATCTCCAAGCTGGACAGGGACTGAGGCTTTTAAAAGGCCTGGAGCAAACTGAGAGTTGTGGCTGTGGTGGCTTGGTAGTTGATTTTTGGTGAGATTTAAAATGGCATAGAGCAGAAGAAGGACGCCAGCGGACAGCAGAAGTAGAAACTTCGGACAGACAGCTAGGCATCAAACTGCAGTCATTTCAGAGGATCTCTAACAGAGAGTTTGGTAAGGGTAGCTTCTTATTGAAAGAATTATATATGTGAGTTGAGAGTGGGTAATCTCTTCTTGTATCTATTTTTTTTTTTATAGTGAAGCTTTGCATTCTCCATGAAGACTAGCCTTTAGGTTAATTTACATATTTGATTGTGTTCTTGTTTTATTTTCTTCTTTCTTCTTGTCGCAATAATTTGGTACAAAATTCTTAACAAATTGTATCAAAGTGAGTTGATACCTCAACAGCTGGCCGAGCAGTGGAAGAGGAAAGAGGGTGGGGAAGCGAGCGGCGGTGGTGGGGAGGTCATCAACGGGCCTGATCCATGGAGAGATGGGCAAAGAAGGAGGAAGAAAGGGGTGGGGAAAGGATGGGGTGGCATTGAGGTAGTCAGCAGTGGTGATGTCGTGGAGGGCAGAGAGCGGGAGAAGAGAGGAGAGGAGGAGGTCATCGAGGGAGATGGTGGGGTCCTCGAGGAAGTATTCATGGATAAATTGAGGATGGAGACGTCGTCACCAATAGATACTATGATGATGAGAGGTGGCGGGCCCGAGTGCCAGAAGGAAAGAGAATAGCTACGACGACGGGCTTGTGAGGTCTAATCATTTGTTGGGGCATGACAAGGCCTGAGCGGAGAGGTGGGTGAAGAAAGAGGATGGGGGGCGGCATGCCACGGTGGAGAGGCAAGCGATGGGGAGGTGGGTGGCCGCGAGGACAAGCTACAAAGAAAAAGAATTAAATAATAATAAAATATTAAAAAAATAATAGAATAATATTTTAAATATTTTTATAATAAAATATTATTAAAGAAGTATTATAGCAAATGCCTAGAATATTCGCATGGTCCAACTTCCGAAAGAATGCGTCCCCAACCAAGCTAGATCGATGCTTAGTCTCCCTGGACTGCCGCAGCATCTTCCCACTAGCTTTCTTGGAGCCTATGAGCAGGACGACATGTGATCATATACCTCTTCTACTCCATCTAAAAACCAAATCTCAAGGTAAGTTCCTAGACAGAAAACTCTTTCGTTTTGAAAATTTATGATTCTCTGTTGCAGGATCCGAAGAGCTCGTTCAATCTTGATGGAACTCGGCACCCTCATCCCCTAATGCGGTAGCCAACTTGGTCATCAAGCTTCGATTCCTCAGAACTAAGTTGAGGGCTAGGAATCGAGAAACATACGTGAGCAACATGATCACCAAGAAAAAACAGAATATGTTCTCAAATTGATGCTCTTGACTCTAAAGAGGAGCAAAGGAACCTCTCCTCTAAGGAGAGGATTGAGAGAGCTAGTCTAAAAATACAACTCGACTCTCTCCTTTCACAAGAGGAGACACTGTAGAGGCCAAGATCCTGAATGCAATGGCTGCAGGATGGCAATCGCAGTACAAAATTCTTCCGCATCAGTGCGAGCAATAGAAGGAAAAACGCAATATTGGAAATCATGGACATTGATGTCTTAGCTAGCGGTCATGCAGAGATTGAACAAGCTTTTTATAACTTCTACTTATCCCTCTTTGGCTCCAGTGAAGAAAGAGGAACTCATGCAGAATGGGATATCCTTTACCTCGAGGGCCCAACAGACCTTAAAGAGTTAGGGGAACCATTCTCAAAGGTCGAAAAAAAAATGTTGTATTTAGTCTGGCTTATGAAAAATCACCAAATCCCAGAGGCTTCCTGTCCTCTTTCTATAGATATTTCTGATGGACATTCCTAAATTATGTTTGGCACGTAACTTTTGAAATAATTTTAATTTATTTAAATCATAGTAAAATGATATTAGTAGTTGATAAGAATAATTTATAATTCATAAGATAGTTTTTATTGGCAACTCCCTCATCCAAGGATTTAAAATTAAAAGCTAGGTGTGCATTTTTTAGTTCCAAATTTATTCTTAATTCTTTTATAAAATTACTCATATATTTAACATTTGAGTTTTTTTCTCTTTTTAAAATTATATTTTGTAAAAAATCTCTACCTCATAGAAATTAAAAAAAATATTTTATTATAAATTAAAATTTTTAGAATTTATTTATAAAAATAATGCTATGAATAACTATACAATTCTATTAATTCTTAATTTAAACTTAAAAAATATCATATAATTTTTATTTTTATTATTTTATAATTTAATAAAATTAATTTTTATTATATCTATTATATATAATTAAACTGAATATTTAAAATGATGTTAAAATAAATAAAATAAGACTATGTTCTTTTATGTCATTTTATACATACAGCTTACTGAAAACTGATTTTTATAAAATACTTAGGCTAACACAGCTACAACTTATAGTTCAAGCCACAACTACAGCTACATGTCAAATACAGCCTAAGACTATTCCAAAAATTTTTCGAACACTCAGCAAATCTTAAAAGATTTAATTGCTCTTGCATTACCCTGATTCCAAAAAAAGATTCCAACTGCACAGTGAGAGACTTTAGACTGATTAGCTTAATCAATGGGATTATCAAGATTATCACGAAAACACTTTCCATCAAACCCTTAAAGAAGATTGACTCCCTAATCCCACACTCACAATCAACCTTCATAAAGAAAAGATGTATTATTGAGAACTTTGCAACGGTTTTAGAAATCATAGCATTCTATCAAAGATCCAAACACGGGTATTTTGTATAAGATGGGCTTCAAAAAAGCATTTGACAGCATTGACTGGCACTTCCTTCTACGGCTCTTATCAGCAAGAGCGTTTGGTTCAAGATAGTTCAACTGGATATCCACCTTACTAAGCTCCTCAAACTCATCTATCATCGTGAATGGCGGATCGGGCAGAACCTTTCCACATAAAAGGGGCCTCGGACAAGGAGATCCTCTCTCCTCCTATCTCTTCCTACCGGTAGTAAATACCCTTAATTGAATCCTTAAGATAGCGATTATAAATAACCTCATCACCAGTATTGGCCCATTGCACGTCACAAGACATTTGCAACATCTACAGTTTGCAGATGACACCTTATTGTTTTGCTGTCCATACATCAAGCATATCTATAATTTCAAGTTCATTCTTTACTCCTATGAACTCTGAACTGGACTCTAAATTAATTTTCAGAAATCACAAGTTCTAGGGTTTGGAACGGAGATCTCTCAAATTTCTATGCATGCAAACATACTGGGTGGTAAGGTCACAGAATTTCCCATTACTTACCTAGGCGTGCCATTGCACTACTTTTCTCTTTAGAAATTGCATTGGAATTTCCTAGTTGAAAAGGTTGAGAAAAAGCTTGCAGGATGGAAAGGCAGCACGCTCGCTCTGGTTGGAAGGCTAACACTAGCTAACTCAGTCGCTTCAGCAATCCAATTTATTGGATGTCCAACTTTTTTCTCCTTCCCGAAGATACTATCCGAAGAATTGATTAGACTAAAAGGTCATTTTTATGGCTGTTGCAGTCAATCTACCTGCGCTTGCGATTGAATGCTGGAAAACCTGCAAGATAAGTCCATACTGACTGAAGTTGGCTCCGACGAGGATTCTTCGATGCTTAAGTTAGTAGAATGGACAAGTCGAACAGAAATTTGAGAGCAAAATAATAGAAATTACTCTAAAAATATAAGATGTCTCCTACCAAACTGATCAGGTTACCTTCTTTTTATAGATGTTGGAGTAATAACCGTTGAGCACGTGGGTTTTTCTTTTTATAGAGTAGTGTGATCGTGGGTAAGTAATGAAAACTATCCAATAATCATCGTCGTCAACTCTTCTCGAAAATGATTTTGTAGAGTCGATCGGGAGTTGGACAGGCTGTTTGGAGAGCTCCCGTTAGTCAGTCGTCTGATTTAGAGTCGATCGATCATCGATCATCGGCTTATGTTGTGTCGATGGATCATCAATCGACTGATGTTGTACTGATCGATCGTCGGTCGACTAATTCTGTATCGATGGATCGTCGGTCGGTTGACTTTATACCGATTGATCGTTGGTCAATTGACTTTATGCTGATGGATCGTTAGTCGGCTGACTTTGTGCCGATAGGTCATCGATCAGCCGTCTTTGTACCAATAGATCATCGATCGGCTGTCTTTATATCTACCGATCATCGGTCGACTGACTTTGTGCCAATCGATCGTCAGTCAAAGGACTTTAAGCTGATTGTTGTCTTAATGATTTTCGACCGATGGTTAGTCGATCGGAAGAAGCAATCATCGATCGTCGCTTGTCCATCCGATTATCTATCAGATGGTCATATGTGGTCCGTCAATGTATCGGTGGGACAGTTGATGGATCGACGAGTGTTAACCTTTCAGACAGCCTTCTTTGTGACGATGATTGATTGGATATTAATTATCATCCTTCAACTAATTGATTAATAATCAGTTGGGTTAGTGGAACATCGATCGTCGAGTCAATCGATCGATAGTTCATTGAGTAACTCATCGACCTTCCATCATCCATCATTGATCATTAGCCGACGAACATCCATCGGTGTCTGATGGTCTGTTAGCTGGGTTGGTGAGTCGAGCAGTAGATTGATAGCCCTCAATAGTTACCCCCTTACTTTTAAGTTCGGTGTAATAATTTTGTACTTTGCACCGAACATAGGGAGTCGACATGTGGCATTGCTTCGAGCTTCATTCTGCCGCCTGTCACTAATAATTGTCTATCGTCCAATAGTCGAATTTGAACTAACATCATCCGCCAGCTTTCGATTCATCTTTGCCGAATAAGTTGAGTCGTCTTCCAGATTTAGTCTAGACGAATGAAGTTCATCTTGTGTTAGTTTCTAATCGACTTTTAGTTAATTTTTTATCAATCAATACTTGATCAATTTGCTGAGGTATTTGTCGATCAGGTGTAAGCTAATTCTTGGTCGATTTCTAACCAACTTTTAGTCAATTTTTTATCAACCAATATTTGATCATGTTGAGATATTCATAGGTCGAGGATAAGCCAACCCTTGGTTGATTTCTAACCAACTTTTAGTCGATTTTTTACCAACCAATATTTAATCATGTTGAGATATTCATAGATCGAGGATAAGCCAACCCTTGGTCGGTTTCTAACCAACTTTTAGTTGATTTTTTACCAACCAATATTTGATCATGTTGAGATATTCATAGATCAGGGATAAGCCAACCCTTGGTCGATTTCTAACTAACTTTTAGTCAATTTTTTATCATCCAATATTTGATCATGACGATCGGGTGCAAGCCAACCATTTCTCGATTTGGTCATAGCCAAATCGATATAGGTCACATTTTTTACTAGTCAGGACAAACCAACTAGTTCGCAACTAGTAGATTGACGCTTTTCTTCTTTCGTTATTTCATAAAGAAGTTATGCATTGGCATTGCTTGTTGGGCATCGAATCATCATTTTTTAGTTGATTCATCTTCATATGTTGCCCCTCGGCTCTTGGTCGCCTAGAGATTTTGTTGATCACCCCGGCCGTCAATCAATTTTGATGAATTTTCTTTGATGTTGGTGGTTGATCGGCTTGTGGCTCGATCGAACGATTGAGCCAAAACTTGGCAAAGAATCCCCATCGGATGAGTGCTTCGATCTCATCCTTTAGCTGAAAACACTGTTCGGTATCGTAACCATAGTCATAGTGAAATTGATAGTACTTTCTTTCATTCTTGCTCGGACGTTTCGTTGGTGGAGTCGGCGAAGGTACTTCTCCCCTTCAATCTCCATCAAGATTTGTGCACATGGAGTGGAGAGGAGAGTATAGTTATTGTACCGACCCTTCGAATGAGTCGGTATTGGGCTCAGTCGGGAGGATGTCATTTTCTTGTTCGGAATGGATCGATTGGATCCGGTCGAAGCATCATTCTTCCATTATTTTTTCTTTTGATCCTTTTCGTTTTGATTGGCGTCGGTCAGAAGCACTTTCTTCTACGCGAACATATTTGTCCGCACGCTTGAGAAGTTTGGCATAAGTCGGGGAAGGGTTCTTATCTAGTGAGTAAGTGAACCAGAAATCCTGTAGACCCTGCCTCATGATCGAAACAGCCACTTTCTCGTTGAGGTTTCGGACCTCTAGTGTAGTGGTGTTAAAATGCACTACGAAGGTTCAAAGAGTCTCTCCCTCGTTCTGCTTGATCGAGAAGAGATTGTCTAAAGTTTGTGGCTTCACTTGGTTGGTGCTAAAATGAGCCACAAAGGAGTCTTCGAGTTGCTCGAAAGAGTCGATGCTTTTCGACTAAAGTCTGGAGTACCAGGCTGGGGCAGCTTTTTAAAGAATGGTCGAAAAGTCGATACACATGAGGGTGTCGTTCGCCTCCTGGATCATCATGAGAGCTTTATAGCTTTGGAGATAATCGACTAGATCGATGGAGCCATCGTAAGACTCCACTTAAGGCATCTTGAATCTCGATGGGATCGGCACGTTCAAGATATGCAAGGAGAAGGAAGGAGTTGCTTGGACACGGAGATCGTTGGAGGATCCTTCCTTCATATCCTTCTGAATTTGGACTAGTTGACGATCGATCTCTTTGAACTTTTGTTCATAGTCATTGAGTCGTTGCTGGCGAGATATCCCTGGCATCGATCCTCCAGAAGAACTAGAGGAGGGAGAAGTCGTCAGGTTGCGTGGCCATTTCTCCTCATATTGACTTCAATGAGAAGATGGGGAGACGGACCGTCATGATTGACGGGCAGTTCCTCGCAAATGATGAGGAGATGAAGATTTTATCCGATGCGAGCATCAAGATGGTCGTTTCGGTGAGGGGGTGGCAGAGCGCCTTGAAATACAATGGCTATGCTTAGATGGTACAGCTTGCATCATTGGACCTTCCGCCGCCACCTGCGGTTGCTGCTGGGGGCTGTGAATAGCTTCTGTCAGCATTCAGACCTGCTACATTAACGCAGTCAGTTGCTGGACTTGCGCGTCTACCATAACTGCTGGACATGAAGAACTTGGTTCTGCCACTAACGACGGTGGAGGTGAAAGTGCTTCTCGTCGGGATAACTGGCCAATGGAGTTGGATGAGTTTCGAGCATGAGTCTTTACTATTTATAATGTCGAGCCCTCTTCCTACCTGACGCACCAATCTGTTGTAGTCAATCCACCTGCGTCTATGATTGAACATCAAAAAATCTGCAAGATAAGTTCGCACTATCTGGAGTTGGCTTCGGTGGAGACCCTCCGATGCTTAAGTTAGTAAGATGGACTGGTCAAACAAAAATTTGAGAGAAAAGTGATAGAGATTGCTCTAAAAGTATTAGATGTTCCATACCAAACTGATCAGATTTTCTTCTTTTTATAGATGTCAGAATAATAACCGCTGAGCATGTGGATCCCTCTTTTTATGGAGTAGTGTGATCGTGGATAAGTAATTAAAACTATCCACTAATCATCGTCGCCCACTCTTCTCGGGGGTGGTTTTGTAGGATCGATCAAGAGTTGGATAGGTTGTTTGGAGAGCTCCTATCGGTCAGTCGTCTGATTTAGAGCCGACCGATCATCGATCGATCGACTTATATTGTGCCGATGGATCATCAGTCGGCTGATGTTGTACCAACCGATCATCGATCGACTGATTTTGTACTGACGAATCATCGATTGGCTGACTTTATGCCGATCGATCGTTAGTCGGTTGACTTTATACCGATGGATAGTTGGTTGGCTGACTTTGTGCCAACAGATCGTCGATCGGCTGTCTTTGTATCTACCAATCTTCGATTGACTGACTTTGTGTCAATCGATCGTCAATCAAAGGGCTTTAAGCCAATTATTGCCTTAATGATTTCCGACCGACAGTTAGTCGGTCGGAAGAAGCAATCATCGATCGTCGCTTGTCCATCCGATTATCTGTCGGATGGTCATATGTCGACGCTTCCGTCAATGTGTCGGCGGGATAGTTGATGGATCGACGAGTATTGACCTTTCGGACAGCCTTCTCTATGGTGATGATTGATCGGATATTAATTGTCGTCCTTCAACTAATTGATCAACAATCAGTTGGATTAGTGGAACGTCGATCGTCGAGTCGATCGGTCGATGGTTCATCGAGTAACTCGTCGACCATCCATCGTTCATCGTCGATCGTCGATCGTCCATCGGCAAACATCCATCGATGTCCGATGATCTATTGGCTGAGTTGGTGAGTCGGGCAGCAGATTGATAGCCTCCAACAATGATGAGGCAAGCAATCTTGTTCAGTTGGCCTTTGACTAGTGAACTGGCCATCCATTTGCATACCTAGAAAATTTGGAGGCATGGGAATTATTAATCTCTCGGTATTTAATTAACAAGGTCCTGCTTCAATAGTGGTGGTGGAGCTTATTTGAGCAATCAAACAAGCCGTGGAGCTGCTTGATCCAAAAAACCATATTACAACCGCAGACCACCTTCTGTTTCAGCGCATGGTATCCAACGCTATGCTTTACCCTTTTGGAAAGCAGTGCTTAAAATCCAATGCCTCTTTCAAGACCTAACCTTCCCTCTAGTGGGCAATGGACGGATGATCTCACTTTGGTTTGATAAATGGAGAGGTAATGAGATCAATGAAAGATTACAGGTCCTCTTCTAAATGACCAAGGACATAGGAGCCTCTCTCAACAAATTCATCCTAGAACAAGACCTCAACTAGCGGCTATGCAGAACTTGAAGATCCAAAAATGGCATACTGCAACAAGTAGAGGCTTCAGATGCAAGCCGACGGGGTTAGATGGAGATGGTTCCAAACGAAAAACTTCTCAACCAAGCAATGTTACGGCTTCCTAATGGATGGTGGGATAAAACCAGCTTTCAGTGCTCTGGTTTGGAAAATATCAGTTCCTGAGAAAGTCAGGATATTTATCTGGCTATGTTTCCAAGACAAGGTCCTCACCCGCGTTAACTCGGCCAAAAGAGGGTGGCTTGCGCTAACAAGCTGCAGCCTCCGTGGGGAAAGTCAACAGATAAACGGATCATATCATTCTCAGCTGCCAATTCTCGAGAGCGGTATGGCATTTTTTAATCTCCTAGTTAACCTCAATCTTCCAGATTACCATATGAACAAGTGGACTTATGAGTTATGGGGATCATGGCGTTCTTCGCTACGCAACTGTGACTCAACTCTTGGAATAGACGCCACCCTTCTTGCTGTGGGTTGCTGGTGCCTGCAACAATAGAATTTTTAAATTCCAGACTCGCACTGCTCGCCCAACGGCTCAACTTGCAGCTTCTCTCTTCCTCCATTGGACCTCCTATGGTGCGAGCAGCCAAGCCTCTACCATCCAAAACAGTCAGACAAGCTATCCAATCCCTCATCCATGCGGTAGTCCAAGAGGCTCCAGAAGAAGGATCGTACTCCGTTCCCCACATGGCTCCCATCACCTCAGCATTCCCTACCACTAGAGAGCCTAGCAACTGCTACCGTGGCTCGCATGCGCACGTCCAAGAGTATGAGCCATGGGAACCGCATTGTAAAGGAAAGGACTGAGCATCCAACTCGGTTGGCCTTGTACCAAGCAATATGTAATATAACTGTTGGAGGCTATCAATCTACCATCCAACTCACAAATTCAACCAATACACCATCGAACACCGATAGATGTTTGCCGACTGATGATCAACGATGGACGATGGATGGTTGATGAGATACTCGATGAACTACCGATCGATCGATTCGACGATCGATATTCCACTAACCAAATTGATTGTTGATCAATTAGTTGAAAGACAATAATTAACATTCGATCAATCATCGCTTTGGAGAAGACTGCCCGAAAGGTCAACACTCACTGATCCATCAACTGTCCCACCAACACACTGACGAGAGCGCTAATATATGACCATCCAACAGCGATCGATGATATGTCGGCACAAAGTCAGCCGACTAACGATCCATCGACATAAAGTCAACCGACCAACGATCATCGGTATAAAATCAGCCGACCGATGATCCATCGGTATAGAACCAGTTGACCGACAATCGGTCAGTACAACATCAGCTGATTGATGATCCATCGACAAAATATATCGATCAATCGGCTCCAAATCAGACGACTGATCGATAGGAGCTCTCCAAACAGCCTATTCAACTCTCAATCAATCCTACAAAATCGCCCCAAAGAAGAGCGAGCGACGGTAATTAGTAGATAGTTTTAACTACTTACCCACGATCATACTACTCCATAAAATGAGGGATCCACGTGCTCAGCGGTTATCATTCCGACATCTATAAAAAGAAGGTAATCTGATCAATTTGGTAAGACACATTTAATACTTTTAGAGCAATTTCTATCACTTTGCTCTCAAATTCCTGTTCGACTAGTCCATCCAACTAACTTAAGCATTGAAAGATCCCCATCGAAGCCAACTCCGGTTAGTATGAATTTATCTTATAGATTTTTTGATGTTCAATTGTAGGCATAGGTGGATTGGCCGCAACAGATTGGTGCATCAGGTAGAGGAAGGGCTCGGTAAATCAAGGATCAAAAATTATAAATGGCAAAGACTCATGCTCGAAACTCATCCAGCTTCATCGGCCAGTCATCCCGACAAGAAGCACTTCCCCCTCCACCACCGTCAGTGTATAATTTTCGTCGGCCAGTCATCTATTTTATCTACAATAACTTTCGTGTGGTTATACAATAACTGGTGGAGGGGGAAGTGCTTATACAATAACTTTCGTGTGGTTATCCAGCTTCGTCGGCCAGTCATCTATTTTATCTACAATAACTTTTTGAGGATGAAATCAAACTGAGACTAATAAATTTTGCCCTTAAGGATAATGTCAAAAAGTGGTTATACAGCTTGCCAAATCAATCTATCATGACCTGGGAGGGCTTTGTAAGAGTGTTCCTTAAAAAATATTTTTTTCATTATAAGACAACTAGAATTAGAAATGAGATAAACCAATTTTATCAACTAGCTGATGAATCATTCTGAAAGTATTTCGACCATTTTAAAAATCTCTTGACCCAATGCTCACACCATGGAATAGAAATCTGGAGGCTATGCCAAATAGTTTACGAGGGACTAGATTCAAATTTCAGAACCATACTAGAATTCATGTGCCAAGGTCAATTTATGTATAAAGAATCCAATGAGGCATGGCAATTTCTAGAAGATCTAGTCGAGAAGAGTCTACAATGAAAAATAACTAGCGAACCAGAAAGACCAACACCTTCAAGAGATGGAATGTACCAAGTTCAAACTTTTCTAGCTGTAGAGGCTAAAATTATAATCCTAACATGTAGGTTAAAGGCTTTAGAACTGCAAAGACCAGCCAGTGTGAACCATATATCTGCACCCATGTGCAGCAGATGCAATGCACCAAACCATATCCTTGAAGACTATCCTCTTCTGATAAATCCAATAGAGAATGGGTGTGCACAAGTAAATGCCGCATACCAAAAATCAATGAACAATTCTTATGCACCCACATATAATCCAGGATGAAAAAATCATCCAAACTTCTAATGATCGCAGAACCCAAATGTAGGCAGTCCTAGCTTTAACCAGTCTAACCTAAGGCCCAATCCAATACTGAACAATGCACCAGGATTTAACAATGATGAAAAAATGGTTAGTGCACTAGAAAAGAGTCTAAAAGTCTTGGCAAAATCAACTGCTGATACCAATACCATCTTGAATAACTTTATGCATACTACGGACCAACTTTTAAATGTCAATACTCAAGCCATTATCCGATTGAAAATGCAAGTAGGTCAGCTAGCTTCTACGATTAGTGAGAGAGAGAGAGAGAGGTAGGTTGCCTAGCCAACCTGAATCCAATCCAAGAACTCAGAATGGTCCACGACTTCAACATGTAAATCAAGTCAACCAAGTAAATGCAATTTACACCTTAAGATCGAGGAAACAAGTAGACAATAAGGTAGGTATGCCTAAGAGTCAGGAAGACTCATCATTTGAGCCATCTTCTGAATAATCCATCCATCAGAATCAGTCTGAGCCTGAGTCATCAGCACTCTATGATTCATCAAACCTACTCACAGGACTCTCCAAGCGTACAACTTCTTTTTCAAACTGACTAAGGTCCAATAAACAATCAAAATACTTGAATAAAATGTTAGAGGTGTTTAAAAAAGTTCAAGTAAATGCTCCTCTACTAGACATATTTTAGAAAACCTTTACACCAAGAAAAGAACCACTAATGTACCCAAGAGAGCCTTTTTGGCAGCAAGTGTGAGTTCTTATCTATCGAGTCAAGTGCCGATTAAGTACAAAGATCCAGGATCTCCTATAATTTTATGCACTATCGGAAAGACCAATATTGATAAGGCTTTATTAAACTTAGGGGCCAGTGTAAACATTTTATCATTCTCATATATAAGCAATTAGGGTTGGGAGAACTAAAACCTACAGGAATTACCTTGCAATTAGGGTAGAGGACGTGCTAATTAAGGTTGATATTTTTTTCTTTCCCATAGATTTTATAATTTTAGAGACTGAGCCCATTCCAAAAAGGATCATATCTCGATTATTTTAGGGAGACCATTTTTAGCGACTGCCAATGCCATAATCAATTATCGAAATGGACTCATGAAGCTCTCATTTGGAAATCTGATCATTGAACTAAATATTTTTAACCTGGAACAGGAATTGGACCAACCAGATAAAAAAAACTTGATCTAAGAGGATGTCTATGAACCTAATAATTTAAGCCATAAGGACATCAAAATTAATCTCGGGATTAACCAAGAATTTGAAAATAAAATTTGTATAATTGTTAATCACAAGAATATTCGATCAGAACTAAAATCATCAATTATACCAATTATTGAAGAAACACCATCACTGGATCGAAAAACACTCCTTGAACACCAAAAGTATGAATATCTAGGTCCATCTGAAATTCTACCAATAATTGTTGAATTAGATCTGGATCCAATCTAGAAGATGTTAAATCTATTAAGAGAGATTCACGATAAAATTGGTTATGTGGAAAAAGACCATCTCTTTGAAAATGGTGGTGAAGAACCAGACAAATTTTTCAACCCTGTATATGATTCGGATTAAAATAATATTTAAAAATTTGAGTTAAGTCTGACTGAAGACTATAAACTTAGTGCTTCACTACTACAGAATCGGACTACGACAGTGATTTATAATCACTATCGTAGCCCAAAAAATTGCTGCTATAGGATATGGCAGCGGTTACCTAACCGCTGCCACTACTGTCATCACCGTAGGTCTATGACAGTGGTTGTTACAGTGGTTATGAAAACTACTGTCATAGACGTCTATTGTAGTAATTTTCAAACTACTGTCATAAGCTTATCTATGACAGCGGTTATAGAATCACTGTGATAGACCGATCTTTGGCAGCGATTATGAAACCGCTGCTATAGACTTATCTATAGAAGCGGTTACATAACCATTGTCATAGGTTTAATGCAGCGGTTGATACATTATCTATGTAGTGGTTGGTACATTTACGACAGCGATTTTAAAACTGTCATCATAGCTTCTGAATAATTAAAAAAATATAAAATTTTTAATTTTTTATATATTTTACTTGACAAATGCAGAGATATATAACATAAAAAAATTATAAATATAAAAATATTTCTAAAATACTAAAATTTTATTATCAAAAAAAATTTATTATAATATTTTTTTAAAAATATATATATAAATTTTTTTTTAAATCTACATCATCGTCGTCCCCTAGAGATGGAGCATGAGCTAGAGCCGGAGCCAGAGTTGGAGGAACTAGAGCTGGAATGCGCGCCAACATATCCTCAAAGCCCATGAAGGCACCTCCAAAATGCGTGTTGAGTGTCGACACCATATCTCTAACGATGTCTTTCAGATGAAATGCACGCTCCTCAGCCCGATCTGTCCGCATCGCAATATGATCTGCTCGTGCCAATGCTGCGTCAAGCTCCTCTCGACTAACAACATCGAAAGCCCGTGAAGAGATGCTCGTCTCGGACCAATGCTGGTCGACGTATGTCCGGGCCTGCATTGGATCCTCCTAGAGTGCTCAGGCCCTAAGACCTGAAACAGATGTTCATGGGGGCCAGAGGTATCTGGACCCTCACTCATGAATGCATCTAACTGATCCTGTAATTATAAATATAAATATAATTTTATAAGAAATGCTATAATACTAATCATATATACTAATATATTTAATACTTACAAAAATTCTTTCGATTACAACATTCATCGACCTGCCCTTCTTATCTATATGGTTGAATCGAAAGATCTCGCTACGACTGGGTATCACTCCATCTCTCATCAGCTATAACAATGAATCAATTTATCAAAAATATGAAAAAAAGATTAATTTAATTTATCTAGTAAGATTTAGAATTCATTACCTCTCTATGCACACGACTGACCATAGACTCACGGTCGAGAGTGTGCGTATACTCCTAGGATGCCATATTCTTTCGATTTTGATGAAAGATAGCCTAACAAGTATTTAAATAAATAATAAATATTTAAAAAATATTTAAATATAACTTTAACCATATTGAAAAATTTAAAAGTTAGTAATTTTATTTCGAACTCCTGGCTCCTCCAATGTCTAGCCATCCTCTCCCACTGACTCGAAAGATAGTCTTGTATCCAAGAAACAAGCTCCTCTGGAGTATCTTATTGATGCTCGAGCCATCCTCTATGGAGCTTGACCTTATAGCCTATGAGCTAAAAAATGTGTTGGAAATGTATCCCAAAATCAATCGTCAGTCTGTTGATGATTGGACCATATATTTATAATTATATATGAATTATAAATTAATAAAAATTATTTTAATATTTTTTATCATAAATTCTGTTGTCTTCTAATGAACTTCTATGTTGTGATGAAGTCCTTAGGACTATCTAGATTTAGTAAAAAATGATTTATCATTTAGTCTTTAAATAGTTCACAACTAAAGGATATATTGTTACTTAAGACGACAATGTTTATCAAGTATAGATCGTTATATGCCATATAGGTTGGTTGTCTTCATAACCAAGAAGTGTTGAGATACTGATATGGCATACAAGTGAGATATATGGGTACATCTACACTGAACGTGACCAACTCTAGAGCTTTTCTTCTATCAAGATTAGCTTCGATGGAATATGGGTATAAATATTCCTCCGACCTGAGATCACCATGATAACTTTTAAGCAACTCACTGTATTTTGATACTAGATTATCTAAATTTTTAATTCAGTAATGAAAGGTTTCTGAGCACAGTCAAGTACTTGTGGAGTCGATGCGTGTATCAAAATGGGATTGACCACTCTTGATTTCAGGAGATGTATTCAATTGTGTTTCAATTTAGCAAAATCTTAGTCAGGATAGTCTTAGTGAGGAGTCACGGGATTAATTGCTTTGAGACATGACATGGATGTATTTTTTAGGGTCGACGGTCTAACCCTGAGTCATCTATTACATAAAGATCATAGGATGAATTATACGATAATCATATTCACGTAAGTTTTGAATGTTATGATTGCGATTATTCGACCTATCCGAACGTCGGGTACTGTTGCTAGATGGTCACTTAGATTAGTATAGAAATTAATTTTTATGCTACCAACTTAGATTTAAACCTATGGGATCACACACATTAGGAGTTTCTATCTGATCTAATGGCTAATCAATAGTTTCACTGGACTAGAACTCTATGGTTAAGAGTCCCACTAGACTAAAACTCTATGATCAAGAGTTCCACTGGACTGAAACTCTGTAACCAAGAGTCCTACTGGATTGAGACTCTAAGTCCTACTCATATGAGACTCTTTAATTAAGAGTTCCACTAGTCTGGGACTCTATGACTACGAGTTTGATTTGTTTGGGATACTGGATTCAAGAGTCCCACTGATTTAGAACTCTTCAAGAGTTTCATGTTGATAGGACTCTGTTGCCCAGTAATCTATTTGATTTGGACTTAGATATTTTTAAAGGATTAATTAGTAATTTGATTGCTAATTAGCTCAATTTGATTGAGCGATGAGGATTCAATCAAGTTTGATTGAATTTGATTTGATTGGATTTGATCCGATCAGGTTATGAGATGACCTAATCGTTATGGGAGTTTTGACCCTGATTTAATCAGGATGTAGATCTAATTAATTTTTAATTTAATTAAAATTTTATTAGATTAGGATAAGTCTAATTTGATGGGTTTAACTTGGTTTAATTGGATCTAAATTAATTAGTTTGGTTGAAACCAATTAGGACCAAGTCAAATAAAGTTTGAATTCAAATTCTCCCATGTGCCCACCATTTTTGACTTTTCCACTCTACTTCCCACGCCCTCTCTTTTGTTTGTCGAATATTTTTTGAGAAATAAAAATGTGCACATAGAACGAAAGTCCTTCTGCATGTTAAACATAAGGGAGGGGGCGTTGGATAAGGATAAGCAGTTCATTTGATTTTTGAAATCAAGTGAGTGGTTAAAACCTCTTAACCACTCGATCTTTATCATTTTTCATATTATTTTTCTATAGTATTCATGTCAATAAATTATAAGAATTTTTATGCATGTAGAAGAAGGAGTTATCATTAGACGAAAAAAAATTCTAGAGTATTTGGGCATCGGTTCTAGGCAAAAAAAATCTTAGAGTGAAGGTGAATAGGATCCTGCAGCACTTTTCTTTTTCTTTATGCCTCTCTTCTCTTATGATTTTCATCTCTAAGAATATCCTATTTTTAGATATGATCTAAATAAAATTATAGATATAAAAGTTATCTTTTCATAAAAAAATATTTCATAGAAAAATTCCACACAGAGAGGGCATGATAGGATTTTTAGTGTGTCAGAATTTTTGGATCGAGTGAAATCCTAGATTTTAGAATCTAGGTTCGAGTGGAGAGATCGAGTGCTGTGAGCATCATATTACCACCAAATTTGACACACATCTTCATCATCCTTCAATATTTATGATCTAATTTTTTAGAATATCTAAGAAATAAGAAAGTATATGATCGATTGGATCAATCATGATCAACCATCGAAGGCCCCAGCGAGGAGCTAGCACTCCAGTGGGACTGATCGGGATCGGGAGCTCTGTGTGGATCAACTGTAGAGACCGAACATGTGTGCGGCTGTGACATGATACTAGAGTATTATTCAATAGACTCAGATTATGGTGATCGACTATCTGCGAAGAGGTATTATGTTCTAAACATGTAGATATAGTAAATAGTTTATTACATAGTTTTATTTTCATATCTATTGATGTATGCATGCATATTATGTTTAGATCCTAATGTATAGAATTAAATAATATAATATAATCAATAGATAATTAATTAAATTAATTATTTTTTGCTACATCATTATTATTTTTAAAATATTTTTTGAAAGTAGCATGGCAAACTCTACACTATTTTCTTCAAATGATATCAGAGCAAGGCTCTTTAAACATGATATACTTGTATATTTAGATTAATAATTTAGATTTAATTTAAATATTAATCTAATAATTAAATTTAAAAAATTAAAATCTAGATCGTATAGATTGTAGGTTGTCCTACTGTAGGATTTACCTCCTACAGTGAAAAGGTTATCCTGATATATTGCTGATCTATATCATTAATCATGAAATTACTAGATTTGATCTAATATTCTTATGATTTAATTATATTAGACTTTAATCTAGTTTATGATCATGAATGCATAATTAAATAAAGTTTAATTCATAATTTTATGATTATGTAGTGTACATAGTTTTAGATTAAACCCTACAAATAGTGTTGTTTGTGAATTGAGATGATTTAATTTTGAAATGAGTCGACTCAATTGGTGAATAATGCTATGTTATAAAGAACCTTTCAAGATTAAAAATATTTTCAAAATGTCAAACCCTAACCCTCAGCCCATAAATTTAATTAAAAATTAAGTATAATGATTTAGTATCTAGAATTATAAATTAAGACTCTAAGTCATTAATCATAAATTTATGGATTATTGGGTTAGCTGAATTAGGTCTATAAATTAAATTAGATCTAAGGTTAGTTAAAAGATGAACTAATTTAGAGTAATTGATCAAATCTAATTAAATATTTATTTAGATTAGATCAAGAACTCTATAGACTCAATTACAATAGTTGTAGTTGGCCAAGTTCATGCCTTTAACAAGGACCAAATGGATTTGATTCAAAGCTACGTGGTCGAATCCGAAATTACTAGGTTGGTCAAATTAAAACTAATGAATCGGATGGTGTCTAAGATAAGTTTGGTAGTTTGACCAGTAATTTTTAATTGGGAGCTACTCGCACTGATTCGATCTTTGACGAGTTAATGGCATATCCCTTCCATTGATCTTGCTTACCTGGCCATCCTGGTGAGTTAGATTTTGATTAGATCACTTGGTGATTCGAACTTACTCATGTCTATTAGGTAAATCAATCCGACTGATTTAGGTGCTCCTAATGCCAGCTTAGATTAGATTTTTTTCTGACTTGGTGAAGTTAGTGGGAGGATCGAAATTGGCTTGCTGAATTTTTTTAAATTGGTTAACTAAATCTTCTAAAATTATTAGATCCTTAAAAATGAAAGAGTTATATAGATAACTAAATAATAGTCTTCCATTAAGTTGAGTGATAATGGGTTCATTAGTATAATGATCATTGGAGGTCCAAAGCCTGATGATTATTGACTAATAAAATTATCATTCATAAAATAATAATTTAGTTAAGTCTTTCTAATGGTGGTTAGGTTGGCCAACCAAAGTCGGGTCGGATCATTTATTGGTTAGATAAGACCAAATGTGGTCATGTTAATGGTTGGACCTAATGAACCTTTTTTAGTGGAAGCTAGAGCCTATTGATTAGGTCTATGGGGCAAAATCAATGTTACTAGAAGTTGTTTAGAGAAATAATTGATTTTGAATCTACCCATAGGTGCACATGGGTTGACCAACTAAAGTTGGGCTCATGTGGTATACACTACTTGAACTTGAAGACGGGATATATGGGTTCATCTACCATAAGCCCTACTTTAGCTGGGAAACCCTTCTGATCTTGTTTCTTTGAGTTGAGAGACTGACTGGAATAAGCAACTTTCATGTTAACAGGCGAATCTACCTTCCCTTCCTTTCAAAACCTTTTTTTCTAAAGGAAAAAAGGAAAGGGCCCTCGACCCTAACCTCGCTACTCTCTTCTTGAATGTTTTTTTAGACCCTAAAAAAAAGGCTATTTGCTTCTGGGCTGTAGCACAGGGCGCGGCAGCTAGCTGAGACTGGTGCGAAGAGGAGTTTTGTTTGGACATCAAAAAGAATTCTAGCACCCACTAAGAAATTAGAGTAATTTCTTGAATTGGAGGTAGAGGCTACCAATTTGTATAAAATAGTGGAAGGATCTTTAGATTGAAGTCCAAGTCTTTAGGATTAATAATTCATATACTAATTAGGTTTGATTTTTTTTTTTTGTGCAGATATGGCCACTAACCTATCGCTTCGATTATTGTTAGACCATGATAAATTAATGGAACCCAACTACGATAGCTGGTATCGTAAGTTGAAAATCATCCTGGAGCATGAGCAGATCCTTTATGTGGTAATGAATCGAGCACCTGAGGAGCCAGCCCCGAATGCTAGAAAAGTGGTCTGAGATACTTATCTGAAATGGCTCAATGACCGCATCACCATTCAATGTATAATGCTGGCAGCAATGAATGACGACTTCAGTTGTAGGTTTGAAAATGCCCAGCCATAGGAGATGCTTCAAATATTGAATGACTCTTTTGGCATGTCGGACGATGTTAAAAGACACAAAATAAGTTGTGCCATTTTCAACGCTCGGATGAGGGACGGGGCCTCAGTCATCGATCATATATTATATATGATCGAGATGATTGATCGCCTTGACAAGTTAGGCTTTTTCTGCACAAGCAGCTCGGTAAGGATGCGATTCTTAATTCTTTGCCTAAGTCCTTCCTCCCCTTGCTAACTCATTTTAAAATGATAAAGCCTATAGTGAACTACCACGGCTTATGGGAGTTGCTGCAGAACATTGAGAAGGATCACCAACTCCACAAGGAGATGGTGAATGTAGTGGGAGGGTCTTCTTCTGGTCGTCAATCCTTTAACAAAGAAAAGAAGAACAAGAAGAAGAAAAATAAGAAGGTGCAGCCGCATGCTGAGATGACTGCACAGGGTCAGACCAAGAAGCACAAGCCTGATCAGAGCTAGGTAGAGTGCTTCTTTTGCAAGAAGCAGGAGCACTGAAAGAGGAACTGTCCTCTGTACATTGCCTTCCTAGACCCGAATAGACCAAGGAAGAAGCAAGTGGTTGTTGGGCAAGATAATTATATGATAACATCTTGCAATTTTTTCTTATTTGATTCTACTACCTGGGTATTAGATACTGGAAGCCCTTATCATATTTGTAATTCTATGCAAGGCTTGCAAGTCAGTAGAAGATTTGATCAAGACGAGAGGTTTCTGAACATTGGAGATGGAAGATAAGTTTCAATTCTAGCTTTAAAAATAATGAATCTTATAATCAATTCAAATAAAGTTATTCTTAATGAATGTCATTATTGTCCAACTTTCTTATTGAATGTCATTTCTGTAGGCCTTTTGATCATGAATGATTTTGAAATATCAATAAAAAAATTTTTATAATATCATTTTGAATGGTATTATAATTTTAATTGAATAATTAAAAAATAAAATTTATTTACTTTCTATGTTTGTTAATGTGGTTCAATCCTTCAGTAAATGCCCTAGAATTAGTGATGTATCTGATGTCTACCTTTAGCACTGTAGGCTAGGTCATATTAATAAGAATAGAATTAACAGATTAGCTCAAGAAAGAATTATTGAGGTTAGTGATGGTGAGTCACTTTCGATCTATGAGTCCTATCTTCTTAGTAAGATGACCAAGTCATGTTTTACTAGAAAAGATGAACGGGCCATTGAACTCTTGAGTTTAGTGCATTCAAATGTATGTGGATCCATGAGCTCAAATGCTAGAGGTAGATATTTTTACTTCATAACCTTCACAGATGACCTATCGAGGTATGGATATGTCTATTTAATGAAGCATAAGTCGAAGTTATTTGAAATATTCAAACTATTTTGAAATAAGGTAGAAAAGCAAATTGGGAAGAGCATTAAAACTCTTCAATCTGACTGAGAGGATGAGTACATTTTCAATGAGTTTCTGATATATCTTGGAGAGAACGGAATTTTCTTCCAATGGACCCCTCTTAGAACACCATAATATAATGGTGTGTCTGAAAGAAGAAATCAGACCCTATTGGACATGATTCAATTCATGATGGGGTTTGCTGGTTTACCAATCTTCCTATGGAGATATGCGCTCGAGTCAGCTTGTTACATTCTAAATAGGATTTCGAATAAATCTGTTAATAAAACACCATATGAAATATGGATAGGGCGTAAGCCAATGCTTTCATACCTTAGGATTTGGGGGTGTCCGACCTACGTCAAATATTTGATGACAGATAAGCTTGGACCTAGGTCTGATAAGTGTAGTTTTATAGGTTATCCAAAAAAAATCAAAGGATACTACTTCTATCTTACTGATGAGTAAAAAGTGTTTGTCAGCCTTAAGACAGCCTTTTTAGAAAAGGAGTTCCGTGGTGAAGGAACTAATACCTCCAAGATCGAACTTGATGAAGTATGACAGGTGGAAGAACGAATACAAGTTATTGAACCTGAGCTAGATCTGATTAGATCAGACCCAAAATCCATTATAGAAGCATCCTTAAGGAGATCTGATAGAGTACCACATCAACTAGATAGATACTATGGTTTTTTGATCTGAAACGAAGATCCTATCGAACTCAATGAGAATGATCAGGATTCAATCACCTATATGGATGCAATGCAAAGATCTGACTCTGAGAAATGACTTGAGATCATGAAATTCAAGATGCAATTCATGAAGATCAATGATGTATGGACATTGGTTGACCCATTCGAAGGGGTAAAACCCATAGGATGTAAGTGAAACTTTAAAAGAAAAAGAGGTGCAGACGAAAAGGTAGAGACCTATAAAGTCTATCTGGTTGCCAAGGGGTATCATCAACATTATGATATTGACTATGACGAGATGTTCTCTCCTGTGGCAATGCTCAAATTCATTTGGATAATGCTTGCCATAGCTACCCATCTGGACTATGAAATCTGATAGATGGATGTGAAAACAGCTTTCCTAAATGAGAGCTAGATGAAGAGGTGTATATGATACAATCTGAAGGTTTTACGTTCATAGATGAGTCTAAGGTGTATAAGCTTCAGAGGTCCATTTATGGACTAACATAGGCATCGCGGAGCTGAAACAAATGATTTGATAGAACAATAAAAATATATAGCTTTGTTAAAAATGAAGAGAAACCTTGCATATACAAATGGACTAATGGTCCAACAATAGTATTCCTAGTATTGTATGTGGATAACATTCTCTTAATCGGGAATGATGTTCTTACATTACAAGAAATAAAGATCTGACTGTCATCACAGTTCTCCATGAAAGATCTGGAAGAAGCTTCCTACATCCTAGGAATAAAGATCTATAGAAATAGATCTAAAGGATTGCTTAGATTATCCCAGTCCACGTACATTGACACTGTGCTGAAATGATTCAGCATGAAAAATTTCAAGAAAGGCTATTTACCGATAGGCCATGAAATTTTTCTTTCAAAGAGAGATTGTCCAACAATACCTCTAGATAAAGAGCATATGACTAGAATACCATATGCTTCAGTAGTGGGTTCTATAATGTACGTCATGATATGTACGCGATCGGATGTGGCATACTCACTAGGTATAGTGAGTAGATACCAATCTAATCCAGGAGAGAATCACTGAAAGGTTGTTAAAACCATCTTGAAGTATTTAAGAAATACTAAGGATCAGTGGTTTGTATATGGTGAATCAGACTTAAAACTTATAGGGTTCACAGACTCTAGTTTTCAGTTCAATCATGATGATAGCAAGAGTATGTAGGGATACATATTTATCCTTAATAGTGGGGCCATCTACTGGAAGAGTTTCAAGCAGCATACTATGGCCGATTCAGTTTGTGAAATAGAGTATGTCGCTGCATCAGATATTGCCAAAGAAGTGGTGTGGCTAAGAAAATTCATCACCAATTTTGGAGTAGCATCCTTCCTTGATGGTCCAGTTCTGCTCTATTACGACAGCTCTGGAGCCATTGCTCAGGCAAAGAAACCAAAGGCACACCAATGGATGAAGCATATTCTGCATTGCTACTATCTTATCTGAGAGATTATGGATCGAGGTGATGTCGACCTTCAGAAGATCGATGGAAAGGAGAACTTGATCGACCCATTCACTAAAACTATTGCAGTGAAGGAGTTTGACGACTTTAAGTCAAAGATAGGTATTAGATATTATGCCGATTGACTTTAGTCTAAGTGAAAGATTGTTGAAAATATATTCCAAAGTCAATCATCAGTCTGTTGACGGTTGGATCATATATTTATAATTGTATATGAATTATAAATTAATAAAAATTATTTTAGTATTTTTCATCATAAATTTTGTTATTTTCTAATAAACTCTTATGTTGTGATGAAGTTCTTAGGACTATCTAGATTCAACAAAGAAGAATTTATAATTTAGTCCTTAAATAGTTTACGACTAAATGATACGTTGTTACTTAAAACAACAATGTTTATCAAGTATAGATCATTGTGTGCCATATAGGTTGGTTGTCCTCATAATCAAGAAGTATTGAGATACTGATATGGCATGCAAGTGAGATGTATAGGTACATCTCTACTGAACGTGATCAACTCTGAAGCTTTTCTTCTATCAAAATTAGCTTCGATGAAATATGGGTATAAATGTTCCTCCGATCTGAGATCACCATAGTGACTTTCAAGCAACTCGCTATGTTTTGGTGTCGGACTATCTGAATTTTTAATTCAATGATGGAAGATTTTTAGGCATAGTCAAGTACTTATGGAGTTGGTGTGTGTATCAAGATGGGATTGATCAATCCTGATTTTAGGAGCTGGGTTCAATTATGTTTCAATTTAGCAAAATCTTGGTCAGGATAGTCTTAGTAAAAAGTCACAAGACTAATTACTTTAAGACACGATATGGATATATTTTCTAGGATTGACAGTCTAATCCTGAGTCATCTATTACACAGAGATCATAGGAATGAATTATACGATAACCATATTCGCGTAGATTCTGAATATTGCAATTGCAATTATTGGATCTATCCGGACATCGGATACCATTGCTAGATGGTCACTTAGATTAGTATAGAAATTGATTTCTATGCTACCGACTTAGATTCGGATCTACGGGGTCATACACATTAAGAGTTTCTATCTGATCCGATGGCTGATCAAGAGTCCCACTAGACTGGGACTCTATGATCAAGAGTTTCATTGGACTGAGACTCAGTGACCAAGAGTTTCACTGAACTGAAACTTTGAGTCCTACTCATCTGGGACTCTCTGATCAAGAGTTTAACTAGCCTGAAACTCTATGATTATGAGTTTGATTCATTTGGGACACTGGATTCAAGAGTTCCACTAATTTAGGACTCTTCAAGAGTTTTATGTTGATAGAACTCTATTGCCCAGTAACCCATTCGATTTAGACTCTGATATTTTTAGAGGATTAATTAATAATTTGATTGCTGATTAGCTTAATTTGATTGAGCGATGAGGATTCGATCAAGTCTGATTGAATTTGATTTGATTGGATTTGATCCGATCAGATCATGAGATAACCTAATCGCTATGAAAGTTTTGACCTTGATTTGATCAGAACATAGATCTAATTAATTTTTAATTTGATTAAAATTTTATTGAATTAGGCTAAGCCTATTTTGGTTGGATTTAACCTGATTTAATTGGATCTAGATTAATTAGTTTGGTTGAAACTAATTAGGACCAAGTCAAATGAAGTTTGAATTCAAATTCTTTCATGCGCCCACCATTTTTGACTTTTTCACTCTGCTTCCCATGCCCTTTCTTTTGTTTATCGAATATTTTTTAAGAAATAAAAAGATGCACGTAGAAGGAGAGTCCTTCTATATGTTAAACACAAAGGAGGGGATGTTGGATAAGGATAAGAGGCTCATTTGATTTTTGAAATCAAGTGAGTGATTAAAACCTCTCAACCACTCGACCCTTATCATTTTTTATGCTATTTTTTCATGATATTAATGTCAATAAATTATGAGAATTTTTATGTGTAGCATTATGTGATAAAAATTTTAGAGTGTTTGGGCATCAGTTCTGGGCGAAAAAAATCTTGGAGTAAAGGTGAATAGGATCCTGCAGTACTTTTTTTTTATACCTCTCTTCTCTTATGATTTTTACCTCTAAGAATATTTTATTTTTAGATATGTTCTAAATAAAGATTATAGATATAAAAGTTATCTTTCCATGAAAACTCATTTCATGGAAAAACTCAACATAGAGAGGGCATGATAGAATTTTTAGTGTATCAGGATTTTTGGGCCGAGTGAAATCCTAGATTTGGGAATCTGGATTCGGATGGAGAGATCGAGTGCTGTGAGCATCGGATCACCATCAAATTTGAAATACATCTTCATCATCCTCCAATATTTATATTTTAACTTTTTAGAATATCTAAAAAATAAAAAAGTATATGATCGATCAGATCGATCGTGATCAGCCATCAATGACCCCGGCGGGGAGCTAGCACTCTAGTGGGGCTGATCGAGACTAAAAGCTTCGTGTGGATCAATCGTAGAGGTCGGACACTTATGCGACTATGACGTGATATTAAAGCATAATTCGGTGGACTCAGATTATGGTGATTGACTATCCGTAAAAAGATATTATGTTCTGAACACGTAGATGTAGTAAATAGTTTATTACATAGTTTTATTTTTAGATCTATTGATGTATGCATGCATATTATGTTTTGATCCTAATGTGTAGAATTAAATAATCTGATATGATCAGTAAATAATTAATTAGATTAATTATTTTATACTGCATCATTACTATTTTTAAAATATTTTTTGAAAGTAGCATGATAAATTCTACACTATTTTCTCCAAAGTGGCATTCTCAAGTCTTAAAAACATGAGAAGATAGGTCATGAGAAAACAAAAACGAGCCAAAAGAAGAATCAGTCTCAATAGTAAAGTTCAAAAACTAGATCGGCTCACTCTGAGACTGAGCCAGCTTAGTTGGGAACTGGATCTGCTCAGTCCAGAACTGGATCGACTAGGTCTCAAAGAAAAATCTAGATAGAGAGCAGCATTTTTGGACTGTTGGCACGGTACACAACTGGATCGGCTCAGTTTGGAACTAAGTCGATCCGATCGTAGGCTAGCCGACTCAGTCTGAAATTGGATCGGCTTAGTTTTCGTGGGTTATTATTTTATGTACGTGGGTTGTTTGGATTTGGAGTATTTTTCTATGAGCTTGGACTTAACCTTTTGTAAAGTATATATGCTGGAAACAGGTCAAGATTGTAAGAGTGCTGAAATATACTAAATAAAAGCTCTTTTCTTTCAAAAAATTTTTCTTCTCTTCTTCTCTATTTCTTGATTTATTTGATCGTGCTTTCACAGAGATCTCTAAGAAGTACTTTTTTTATTTCTTGGCTAATCACCGATGGCCACACCGATCTATATGGAAATAGTGCATATTCCCAACATTTGGTATCAGAGTGGTGTTGCATAGAAGGAAGACACCTAGGATTTACTACATTTAGGATCTATTGCATCAAGTTTTATCCTAAAACTTTTAGTTTACTTCGTGGTTATCTCTAGATTGAGGTAGAGATTATTTATACAGAGGAACGATGATACAGAAGTTTGAAAAGAGGATCTAGGGCTAGTTAGATCTTCTGTGAAGGATAGTTTTACTAGTGTGTGATCGTGAAGAGTGTTAGAAATCTGTTTTTGACTTATTTAAAGTCATGAGATCAAGTGGATTCAAGGTAGATTTTAAGAAGTTCGACGGTAAGAAAAATTTTACTTTATGGCAGCAAAAAGTAAAGGACTTGTTGATTTAGTAGAGGATCTACAAGATCTTGACAAAAGAAAAGTCAGAAAAGATCAGTGCTAAGAATTGAAAAGAGTTGGAGGAAATTATTTTTAGCATAATCTAGATGTGCGTGGCCAATCAGATTTTGCCTGAGGTTTGCATAGAGACTACGACAAAGGAGCTCTAGAAGAGACTGGAGAATACATACATAGGGAAGAACATGACGAACAAGCTATGGTTGAAAAAATAGCTATATAGTCTGAGGATGCTCGAAGGCAGCGATCTTGTTGCACATATCCAAAGATTCAATCAGGTGTGTTCTGAGGTGATGAGTTTGGATGAGAAGATCGACGAGGAGGATCGGGCATTGCTGCTATTATGTTCTCTCCTAGCTTCATATGATGGTCTCATAATAACTCTAGTTTATGGAAAAGAGATCCTAAACTATGAAGAGGTTGTTGGTGTGCTTAGATCAAATGAGCAAAGGGAGAAGATCTGCAAGGGAGATCCTAAGTCTGAGATCTTGGCTGTGAACGAAAGATAGAAAAGATCAAAGAAGAAGACAAGAGAAAAATCCAAAGGCAGGTCAGTCTTGCGATCAGAGAAAGATATTAAAATATTATAAATATCATCAACCTAAACCCCTGAGGAGAGATTGTCCTCTTTTGAGATCAAAAAAAGGGAAGGCCAGCAAGAAAGATGATACAGCTTCTATGAGTAGTGGAGAAGACCTGCTGGTTGTATCAGATGGATTTACAGAGTGTGATACTATGTGAATATTAGATTCAGCATGCTCGTACTACTATACTTCTCATCGAAAATAGTTTGCTACCTATCAGAAGGCTGATGGTGGAAGTATCAGTCTTGAAGATGATCACCCATGCAAAGTAGCTGAAATTGGCTCTATCAGAGTGATGATGTACGATGGAATCATTCATACATTATCAAATATCAGGCATGTACTGAAGTTGAAAAAGAATTTGATTTTTTTGGACTACTTGGAGGAGCAGGGTTATGCTTTTAGTAGCCAGGCTGGAAGTGGATGTCTGAAAATTTCCAAAAAAGTTTTGGTGGTGATGAGAGGTAGAAGACTGAGCAATAATCTTTAAAGAATGAAAGACTCAGTGGTAAATGATAGTGCAAACGTGCTAGTAGCGGCATAGGAGGAGTAGATTTTATATCGATTGTGGTACTATCGGATGGATCATATGAGTGACCGTGGGCTCACAGAACTAAGCAGAAGAGGTATGATCCCAGTCTTGAAGAAGGAGGGCACAAATCTTTGTGAGCCATGTATCTTTGGCAAACAACATAGGATGAAATTTGTCAGAAGTATCAAGCGCAGCGAGGGAGTGCTGAACTTAGTACACTCGAATGTATGGGGATCAGCTCCTGTATCAGTTAGAGGTGGGGCAAAATACTTTGTTACTTTTATTGATGATTTTTCAAGAAAGATATGAATTTATCTGATCAGAGAAAAATCAGAGATGTTTGCTTGGTTCAAAGCCTGGAGACTGAAGTAGAGAAGAAGTCAGGGAGACAGGTAAAGTGTCTGAGGTCGGATAATGGAGGAGAGTATACTAGCCTGAAGTTCAGAAGGTACTATGAGAAAAATAGCATCAAATGTCATTACACGATGAGGATGACTCTCCAGTAGAATGGTGTCGTGGAGAGGATGAACCGAATATTGATTGAGAAGGCACGGAGTTTGAGACTACAGACATCACTCCCAAAGTTCTTTTGGGGTAATGCTCTAACTTTTTCTTATTTTCTTGTGAATAGGTCCCCTCATTATAATCTAAATGGAAGCATTCCAGAAGAGGTCTGGAGTGAAAAGAAGGTAGAGCTTGGCCATCTGAAAGCCTTCGGTTGTACAGTCTATACACATGTGGAGGCAATCGAGAGGAGCAAATTGGATCCAAAATCCCAAAAGATGATATTCATAGGATATCCATAATGACTCAAGGGGTACCTACTGTGGGACTCTCAAGTATAGAAGTCAGTGATCAGTAAGAATGTTATCTTTGATGAGAAGAGCATCTTGAGGAGGTCTGGGATAGATGAAACTGAAGAAACAAAGATGAACAGCGATGGCCAGTCAGAGAATGATGGCATGCAGGTTATATCCACTTATAGGAGTATTCCTATTAAGGTGGAGCTGGGTAGAAAAGTATTATCTCAAATTAAAAATCAGTATAGAAGGCTGACAGTTTAGACAGATGTGCAAGAGCAGCCACAGACATCAGGCAAAGATATACCAGTGGGAGTGGCTTTGCACAAGCCTCAGCGTACTATTAGGAGATCGATCAGATATGATATTGATGAGGTTATCTCCTATACACTCATCACTACTAATGGAGATCTAGAGAATTATGCAAAGGCCATGGAGAGTGAGGATCATAATTCATAGATGCAGGCCATGATGGAGGAGATGGAATCACTTGAGAAGAATTAGATATGGCAACTGGTGGATCTTCTAGAGGGTGCTTGACCTATTGGCTCAAAATGGGTGTTTACAAAGAAAGAAGTACCTTCAGAATAAGATGGAGTTAGATTCAAAGCAAGGCTGCTAGCAAAGGGATACTCACAAAGAGAAGAGATTGACCGCATAGAAATTTTCTCTCCTATGATGCATCATACATCTATTTGAGCTTTGCTGTCACTGGTGGCACAGCATAATATGAAATTAGAATAGATGAATGTGAAGATGGCCTTCCTTCATGGAACTTTGGAGGAAAGAATCTATATGAAGCAGTCAGATGGTTTTATGGAGATGGAATAGGAAGAAAAGGTGTGTTTACTTTATATGGCTTGAAATAATTCTCTCGTCAGTGGTATTGAAGGTTTGATAGCTTTGCCTTGAGCCTGGCTTTCAGCATATGTGAATACGATTGTTGTATCTACGTTAAGGATGTAGATGAGGAGGATGCTCTGTACTTGTTATTGTATGTAGATGATATGCTCATAGCCAGTAGAAGCATGGATGCTGCGAAAAGGTTGAAAAGGATATTATTATCTGAATTTGAGATAAAAGATTTGGATCCAACTGAGAAAATCCTTGGAATAGATATTTGCAGAGATAGGTGCAAAGGAGTGCTCCATTTATCATAAAAAAGTATGTCCAGAAGGTTCTGGAGAGGTTTAGAATGGAGAAGGTCAAACTTGCAGAGACGTCATTATCGAGCCATATGTCTCTCTCCAAGTTACAGTGCCTCCAATCAGAAGAGGAGAGAGAGTACATGAAATAAGTTTCTTATGCAAATGCTGTAGGCAGTGTGATGTACCCTATGGTGTGCTGTAGATCAGATATAGCATATGCTATGAGCACGGTTAGTAGATACATGGTTAATCTTGGGAAGGAACACTGAAAAGAATTGAAATGGATATTGAGATATCTGCATGAAATAAGAAATTATGGTTTGGTATTTGATGGGCAGTCGGAAGGATTTGGAGAACAATCTATGAAGATGTGTGAAGGTTCAGGTTCTTTGGAAGAATTTGTTGATGCAAATTATGTTGGTGATCTTGATATAAAGAGGTCTACTACTGGATACCTTTTCTATGTATATGGTGGATCGGTGTCTTGGAGATCAATCCTTCAGCCAATCATGACCTTGTCTACCACAGAGGCCAAGTACATTAGGATAATGAAGGTTGCAAAGGAAGCCTTTTGGCTTAGGAGGCTGATTGATGAGTTGGGGGTGGAGCAGAGCAAGGTTACACTATTTAGTAATAGTCAGAGTACTCTATGGTTGGCACAGAACCCAGTCTATCTTGCATGCGCAAAGCATATAGACGTGAGATATCATAGGATCAGAGAGCTGGTGGAGGAAGATGAAGTGAAACTGACGAAGGTCCATACCAAAGAGAATTAGTTTGATGCACTTACGAAGGTACTCCCCAGAGATAGCTTTCCGAGATGTATAGCATGGATGGATCTGTTGAGAAGAGATGAGTTCATAAGGACTTGGAGGCACCAAGGTGGAGAATGTGAGCTCAGAAGTGGCACTCCCAAGTCTTGAAAATATGAGAAGACAGATCATGAGAAGACGAAAGTGAGCCAGAAGAAAAATTAGTCTCAATAGTAAAGTTTAGAAACTAGGTCGGCTCACTCTGAGACTAAACCGACCCAGTTTCCAATTGAGTAGGCTCGGTCTAGGACTAGGTCAGCTAGATCTCAAAGGAAAATCCAAATAGAGAATAGCATTTTTGGACTGTTGGCACAGTACACAACTAGGTCAGCTCGGTCTAGAACTGAGCTGATCCAGTCGTAGGTTAGCCGACTCAGTCTGAAACTAGGCCGGCTCAATTTTTATAGGTTATTATTTTGTGTACGTGGGTTGTTTGGGTTTGGAAAGTTTTTTTATGAGCTTGGACTTGATCATTTGTAAAGTATATATACTGAAAATAGGTCAAGGTTGTAAGAATGCTGAAATATACTAAATAAAAACTTTTTTCTCCCAAAAAATTTTTCTTCTCTTCTTCTCTATTCCTTGATTTATTTGATCGTGCTTCCGTAGGGATCTTTAAGAAGTACTTTCTTGTTGCTTGGCTAATCACCGATGGCCACACCGATCCATATGGAATGAGTGCATATTTCCAACATAGTCCCGATACAACTTTTCGATCTTCTTCAGTCGGACATCTCAAGCCCTCTCATGATCAAGAAAGTCGTACCTTCTCTACACAAAGTTATCAAAAGTTAGTTACAAAATTATTCTAATCAAACATAGTGTAAACATGTAAAATGCATAAATATAATTAAGATGCACTTACCCATATCTCCTCCACACCCGGTCTCTAACAGTATCATCCATTAATCGCCAGTTTCTGGGCTCTACGGAAATAATGTCTGACCTTCTCACAAGCACTCCAAAAAGAAAATGCATCTTTCGCGCAGTCTTCCCTACTAGCCTTTCCTTCGGATCATACTGTACCATCATCTGATGCTGATGGTTTCATACATGCGCCATATGTGTGGGATCATGAAATATCCTACTGGATGATGCACTTGTAATGAAAATATATTATGCAAATATATAAGTATATAAATACTAAATAAAAAATAAATAAATAATATAATAAAAATATACACTCAGATGTCGGTGGAGTAGCATGTGTCGGAGATGTGGATGACGGTAGAGGCTCAGATGCCGGTGGAGTATCAGATGCTGTCGATGGAGTAGATGTTGGTGGTGGAGGTCCCTGAGTAGCTGATGTGAAGGTGGATGGAGTATGCTCTGACTGCTCCTCAGATGCTGAACTTCGCATAACCCATCAAGAGGTAGAGGTGAAAGCTAGATGGCATTTTGGTGCCATCGTGACCTGCAACGTTAATGAACATTAACCAATATAACATGTTGAACAATAATCAAAGATATGCCTAGGTACCATCCGTACAATTACATATAAATATATATATACTAAAGATTATGTACACTAATCAATTGATGGGTCTATCACTGTGTAATGCAATAAACAAAAGCAACAAGATGGGGATTCTCTTAGCGACCGACACGGCCCATAGCACGACCTACCGGTATGACACGGTCCAAGGCACGAACTACCGATACGATATGACATGGCCCAAGGCATGACACGACCTACCGATACGACATAGCATGGTACGGCACAACCTACCAACACGGCATGACCCAAGGTATGGCACGGCACGATACGGCCTAAGGCACGGTGCGGTATACCGGCATGGCACGACTCTTGGCATGGCATGACATGGCTCAGATGCGGAGCTCCATGTAGTCATTCGAGGGGCGGGGGTTGCAACCTCTAGACAACAAATTTAATATTTTGAACAATAATATTAGCAATACATCAATAAATAGACTCTAATAATTTATTCCAAAATGTTGAAGTCATCGCCTAGTAGCATCTATAATATGGACATCACCATCGCTCCTAACAAATGTGTCTGGGATCTCAATAGTATCAAATAAGTTTTGTCCTAGAGATGCACTTTATATGTATGGTCCAGCATCGTCATCAACTTCAGTATCATCAAAAATATGCCTAGGCACCATCTTTACAACAACACCTCATTGAGGCTCCAAGGGATCACTAATGTAGAAGACTTAACTAGCTTGGGAGGCAAGTATATATAGTTCTTCAGTGCGGAGATGGTATTGCACGTTAATGAGAGTAAAACCATACTCATCAGTTTTTATCCCAGACTATGATAAGTTGTCAAACCAATCACACTTCATCAATGCAATCCTCCTTTTAGAATAATAGTTCAAGATGACTATCTTCTCTATCACGCCATAATAGTTCAAATCCTCCGTACGAGGCTATGAATCCTCCGAGCTAGCATAACACCCAGTGGTGGCACTCAACATGATACCACTATTTTGTGTTGCCATATTTATGGACCTGCTATAAATATTAAATCTGTAGTCGTTAATGACGAGCAGTTTATACTCATGTACGATATGATTAGGGGCCATTTAAAGAGCACGCACTTTAGGGCTCACATCACTGAGCGACAATCTCCATACCTAATTAAGAAGATGACATCTAATTAGTAAACATATTCAAATAAGTTGTATAAGATAAGAATATATAATCGCTTACATGATCTTTGAACCACTCAAAAAAAAATTTTCTATGCATTTTCTCTTTCTCCCGCATACTTAGAGTGCCATATTTTACTCTTATGACTTCCTTGTGTTTACTATATGCACAAAAAATAAATTTAGATATAATTAGATATTTTTTTAAATTATTATAAAATAAATAAGACTGAGTGACTCATCTTATGTACGGTTCAATAACATCACAGTTGAAGAGCATGTAGCGGTGTGCCTTATCTCTTTTCTTAATGCTTAAATCAGTGAGATGGTATGAAGTGAAAAGTCCATCTAGCTATGGAATGAACTCAAATGCAAGCTCAATTGGCTCATACTGATCATCTTGATTCCTCATTGGTTGATTACAACGTGTCTGGAGCTTATTTAAGTATATGGTACAAAAATCCATACACTCTTGACCCAAATAACCTTCTACTATGGATCCCTCCGGATGATTCATATTTCTTACATAAGATTTCAGAGTTTGAATATTTTTCTCAGTAGGATACATCCATCAGTAGAATACTGGGCCTTCAAGTATAACTTCTCCCATAAGGTGCACGGTAAGATGCATTATAACCATAAAAAATGATAATGAAAATATCTTCTCCAGAACATATAATATAGTCACCGCCCTTGCCTTCATTTTCTTAATGTCTTTCTTAAGCAACATCTTTGCACAAATATCTCTATAAAAATTGCAAAGATGAATAACAGTCATTCTGATATTTTTTGGCAATATGCGGTGAATAACTATTGGGATCAATTCCTACATTAGCACATGATAATCATGGGTCTTCAATCCCCAAAGTTTAACATCCTTACTATTCACATGCTTTGATATGTTGCTTGAGTATCCATCAGGGACCTTTATGTTCTCCAACACGAAGAAATATGGACCGTTCAGAGGTATTCATAATATAGCATGCATGAGAGAGCCTCCACTGTTCTCCTCCTATCGGCTCTAGATGAAGTGATCTCCTAATACCCCATTCTTTCAAGTCAAATCGAGAATTCAAGTCATCCTTAGTCTTATCTTTGATATTTAAGATTGCTGTCAATAGGAGCTCTCACACATTCTTTTCAATATACATTATATCTAAGCAATGGTGTAATAAGTTTATCTCCCAATATGGCAAGTCAAAAAAAATGCTCTTTTTCTTCTAATTAAAGTGTGTGTAATCTTTCTTTGATCAATGCTTCTTCTTTTTACCACCAATCGGATCAATTTTTTCAAATTCAATACTGAAATCATCCAACTCTCTAAGTACATCACTTTCTGATATCTGGCTAGGCGCCTCACCTTCTTCAATAGTATCATCAAGGAGCGTGCATCTCTTCTGTATGGATGGTTTCGATAGAGAAAACGTCGATGCCCTATATAGCTAAAGCTCCTTCGATGTGTCAACCTTCTAGATCGAATATTTTTTTCATAAATCAAACATGCTAGCTCACCTTTGGTGCTCCAACCCGACATTAGGGCATAGGCTGAAAAGTCATTTATTATCCACAAAAGCGCAGCATGCATGGAGAATGACTCATTCAGCAAAGCATCAAAAGTTGGGACACCTTGAATGCTCCATAACTATTTCAGCTCGACAATAAGAGGCTGCAAATAAACATCAATATAATTACCTACCTCCATCAGTCCAAGGATGAGCACTATCATGAAAGCAAAGAATTTTTTCATACACATCCACGGTGGAAGGTTGTAAACATGAATAAATACTAGCCATACACTATGGGTGGTATTTATATGCTTGAACGGGTTAAAATCATCGCACGACAAGCCCAACCTTATATTACGTATCTCATATGCGAAGTTAGGATATAATTTATTAAACTTCTGCCATACCTCTCCATCAGCTAGATGTCTTAATGCATCATCTTTTGTTCGGTCCTCTTTATGCCATCTCATGTTCTTCTATGTCCTTACCGATATAAACAACTTTTGTAGTCTTGCAATCAAAGAAAAGTACCACATCAATTTTTGAGGTACACAAATCGATATGCCATCTTTATTCTATTTCTATCTTGATACACCGCATCTCATGCACTCATTTTGGTTTACATCCCCCTCCCAATAGAGCATGCAATCATTGGAACATGCATGTATCTTGGTGTAAGTAAAGTCCAGCTATTCAATAATCTTCGATGCCTCATAATTATTCTTCAAAATTTATGCATCATTCGAAAGAATGTCTCCCAAAAGCTCTAATATGCAATTTACTCTATTATTACTGAACCCATTGGAACATTTTGCATGATACAATCGGATTAAGAACTCTAGCTTCGCCATCTTTTCACATCCGGGATACAATGAAATATTAGCATCCTTCATCAACTTAAGAACCTTCTCTACATCTTCATTGTTTGTCATTCTACCAACCACAGAATTAGGTATGGACGTAGATGCACCGTCATTATGGCCAACAAACAAAAAAATATCATGAATCATTTGTTCCACTCCCCCATCATATTAATCACCTCCTTGCAGTCTGCCCTCACCATGTTAGTCCCAATAAATTTCATAGTCGACTTTAAAGCTATAAATAGTGAGGTAATCATTTACATCTTGATGAGGTAGCCACGGTCCATCTATATATTTTTTATAAGGACATTGGATCAGTCCATGGTCCCTAAATTTCTCTATAGCAAAATTAAGAAATTTTTGAAGTTCAGCCATATATTCTGGCGAGAGCCTACTAAACTTCATCCACCCCTTATCCATTTTAAAAATTATGATACTATAATTAAATCATTTATGGAACTTAAATTATATACTAATACATTATAAATAAATATGCAATAAATGCATCCTATCATCAATTAATAGATAAAGATAGATCCTATCCTATTCAGAAATTACATTAATTCTATAGGTTCAATACAGTAATCAAACGATATGCAACAGGGATTGAATGAAATTTTGGCAATATTTTTTTTTAGTTCTCTCATGTAAGGAGAATAAAAAAAAATACTATCCAAAATTTTATTCAGAATTCTTAGCATACCGTTTGATTATTGCAACTACCTATAGAATTATCTATAATTTTCAAACCATCCAAATTGGATAATTAATTAATCATTGTACATAATTCTCTCATCCATACAATTACATATAATTGTACGGATGTCAGAGATTATGTACACTATTCAATTGATGGGTCTATCATTATGCAATGCAATAAACAAAAGTAATAAGATATAAACATCCAGAAAATATTATCCAATAAATTCTACAACATGAATTACATTCATAAATAATTAAGGATAAGCAACAATCGTAGATCCGATTGCTTATGCAAATTTGGATGTTAATCCAAAAATCTAAAAGAAGAACGAAGTAGATGATGGTAGTACCTTAGGACTTAAAGTTGAAACCTTAGAGAGACATATCAAATTCTATTCGCATCCATCGAGCTGGCTTGCTCAGAAGTCGAGCTAGCTCTATGCCTGAGACAGTCAACTCCATGCTTGAGACATCTGGCTCAGGTCCTCTTTCAGTCGGCTCGATCTCGATCCGAGATGGCTCGACTGCATATCCGAGCTGGCTCGACTGTGGGCCATCTCCTGTTCTTGCTGTCTTTGCCTCCCCTCATCTTTTCGACTGCTCGTCTTTCACTCAATTTCCATCATCGACGAGGCCAGACCCCCTCCCTAATCCCTCTCTCGATCTCCCTCTCTTCCTCTCTCGATCTCATCCTTCACCGACGAGGTCGGACCCCCTCCCTCCCTCTCTCCCTCTCTCGACCTCCCTCGCTGGCAAAGGCGACAAGGCCAAACCCCTCCCTCTCTCTCTCTCTCTTAATCTCCCTCGCCAGTGAGGTCGGACCCCCTCCCTCCCTCTCTCCCTCTTTCTTTCTTACTTTCGAGTCCTGAAATTGGGTTCGAATATCCAAGATTCATTAGAATCCAGGTCTAGTACTTCAAGTACGGACCCATCGGATATTCGGATTTGGATTCGGTACCAATAATTAAAATCGAGTTCGAATTTGAATATTCAGATTTTGATCCAAATCCGATTCATTGACATATCTAGTCCAGTAATTAATAAATAATACTATAAAATTAAAATAAAAAATAAACCTACGACTATAGAGAGGGGTCATACCGAAAGTTCGGAGGGTCGCCGGCGACAGCGCTAGAGATAACCTGCAAAACAATAGCAAGATAGTAAAATAGAGAGAGAAGAGAGAGAAAGAGAAAAAGGAAAGAGAGAGAGAAAGAGAGGGGTGCCGTGATGAGGAGGCCAGAGGATGGGGAGGGTAGGAGGCAGGCGATCGGGGATGGGAGGGTAGAGGTGGTGGTGGCCGGAAGGGTGGAGGTGGGTGGAGATGGGGAGGCGTCGGGCGACCGGGCGATCGGGGAGGGCAAGGGGTGGGCAGCAGGGGGCGGTGGTCGGGGATAGAGAGGGCAGGGGCGATGGCGGCCCGAGATGGAAGGCAGGGGCGAGCGATCGGGATGGGGAGGACAAGGAGCGGCGACGACCGAGGATGGGGAGGGTGGGCAGCGGGCGGTGGGCGGTCGAGGATGGGGAGGGTGGGGGGCGGGCGACCGCGGCCTAGGATGGGTGGAGTCTCACCGGCGATGGAGAGGAGGGGAGAGAGAGAGCCCATGGGAGGAAAGAAAAATTAAGAATTTTTAACATAATCTACAACAGCAATTTTCGAACCACTGTCATAGATATATGACAACGATTATAGTAAATCACTGCAATAGATCTACGGCAGTGGTTTGTAACCGCTACCATATATCTATAGCAATGATTTTTAGTAACCGCTGCCGTAGGTTGAAAATAAATTTTTTTTTTATTTTTTTTAAATATTATATAATTTTAAAATTTAATGCTCATCTTTATCATTTATTATCTAAATAATTATCATTAGAGTATCGTCATAAAAGATCACCTTGATCCGATGGTCCTAGCTTCATCGATCAAAAAATTTGATTTCGATGATTACGAACGATGATGCAATAATTGATAGATGGAGACCTTCGATCTATTAAAAAATCTGCAATAATAATCTTGGTGATATTTATAGCATACTATCAAAGTTTTACTTCAATTGAATATCGTTATCATGGTCAATTTAGTATCGAATGATTTCGATCGTTAAATTAGAAATAAGCGATCAAAGGGCTAAATGGCATTCGATTGTGAGATAATTTTTTAGTTAAATAATCTTTACTATAATTTTAATTATTTATATGATGATGATAGTAAAATTCAAATTATTTTGGTATGAACTGTTCATGTTAAGTAGATATTGCAAAAGCACAAGTATATATATATATAACAACCAACGGAGTTTAAGAATGGTTATCAAGCGACATATAGTTTTAGATCGTTCTTAGTCTCATAAGTTGAATTTTATAATCATCATCATAAAAAATAATTAAAGTAGTAGCCAAGATCATTTATAAAAAAATTATCTCATAATCAGATACCGTCTGATCCTTTGATCACTCGTTTATAATTTAATGATCGAAATTAATTTATACTAAATTGACTAAGATAACAATATCCGATTAAAGTAAAATTTTGATAGTATGCTATAAAAATAACTGAAATCATCGTTGTAGATTTTTAGATCTATCGGAGATCTTCATCTATCAGATCATTGCATCGTCGTTCGTGATCGTTGAAATCAAATTTTTCTAATCGATGAAGCTAGGACCATCAGATCAAGGTGATCTTTCACGACGATAATCTAATGATAATTATTTAGATAATGAATGATGAAGATGAATATTAAATTTTAAAATTATATATTATTTAAAAAAAATAAGAAAAAATATATTGCAGTGGTTATAAATAACCGCTGTCATAAATCAACGTATAGCAGCGGTTACAAGAAACTATTGCTATAGATCCGACATATGATAGTGGTTACAAAAAATTACTGCTATAGGTCAGACATATGACAGCAATTATAAAAAATCACTGCCATAAACTATTGTTATATGTTCGACCTATAGCAGTGGTTTCTTATACCGCTGCTATAGGTCCGACCTATAGCAGCAATTTCTTATAACCGCTATCGTAGACTCTATTATAGTGATTTTAAAAATCGCTGCCATAGTATGTACTGCCGTAGACTGTTTTTGTAGTAGTGCTTATTGGGAGGCAATCCAATCTTTTAGGAGTAGTTTTAATAAAAGTCTAGCTAAAGACCTTAAACTCAGTGCTCCTGGGAGGCAACCTAGATCCTTGTATTTTAATTTTTTTTAATTTATTTAGGTTTTACTTCAGTAAAATCAATATCGAATAAGTTGGAGGAAAGAACCAAAAAGAATATATAAAGACACCTGCTGAATCAAGGATACATCAAATCAGGTGTATTCCTTCCTTTTTATCTATTGGATTTTTATTTTCCTTACCTCATTGAAGTTACTATAGAATAAGTTGGGGGGTGAGGAATAAACTTTAAACTTTACTTTGATCTTTTGTATGTACAAATTTATTGATATTCATATACCTACTATGCTTCAGACTTGAGTAACATTAGATATTTTAGCAGCATGTGATGCACTCTTTAGATAAATTGAGAAGTATCGAGGGACAGCATATTGATACAATTTAATAGAAGATTGAGTCTAGAATAAAAATTTATTTTAGAGCATTTCTAGCCTTTCCTACTAATATCTAAAAAAAATCGACCTCTTATGGATATAAGTAGGATATGTTGATGCATATACTTTCATCAAAAAAAAATATTAATTTTTCATTGAGTAACCGGATCTTGTTGTCTAAGTAAGCAATGATATTTGCATAAAAAAATAAATAATATTAAAAAAAATCATATAGTCAAGTCCTAATCCACAGCCTGTTTGACTCGAGTCAGTAAGTCCGAGGAGTGTTTTACATCTAATATCCTAAAGCCAACTGGTTTGGGAGTCATTGGCCTAACACTCACTACAAGGATTAAATAGAAAGCTTAAGTGGGTAAGACATTGCATGGACTATATTAAAAAAAAAAAGAATGGATGTGCGAATGCAAAACCACTAGCCCATCTTAGAGTTAGATGATCCAAGGATAAAGGTAAGAGTGGGTTTAGAAAAACCTTTTATACTTTTTTTTTCAACTATTCTATCGGATAGCCTTAATGTCCCAATGACATGCTTTGAACATTTTTTAGGTGGATATCATTTATTTCTAAAATTATTAAATGAACACTCATGTCGAAGAAAGTCAGTTTTGTATATCAATATTTCTTTTACTCGAGGACGAATAAAATTCAAGTTGGGAGATATGATAAACACTCAAATTAAGTTACTAGAGATATAACTTTAATTTAATTACTTCTTATTTATTAAGAATTTGATGCTTTCTAATATACTTTATAGGTAATTAAGAGTTTGGACTCATACAATTTAAATAAGACTTAAATTGGATCAAATTCAAGTGAACCAAGCAATCAGCTCCTATTCAAGTGTGAACGCGACTTACTCATGAAGGGATGAGAAGCAACCTTCTCTTGATCAAGGGCCTAAAATTAAAAAAAATCTTTTACATGGATTCAAGTGTGAACACGACTTAAAGATCAAGGGCCTAGATTAAAAGATAATCTTTTACATAGATTCAAGTGTGAATGCGACTTAAAGATCAATGGATGTGAAGCAAGCTTCCTAATCCAATGGCCCATTTCTTGTTACTTCTCCTTTTAATTAGTTCCACATGAAAAAAATAAAAAAATCTGCCTCCCTCCTTCACCTATAAATAAAATTCAATGCCTCTACTAAGAGAGATCTATCTCTCCACACCACAACTCTTATAGGAGCCCGTGTGACAGGCGAGAATACCTATCCATAAAATTTTTATTCATCTTTTTTCCATTTTCTTTCATCCTTCCAACATATGAAAAGAAGAATTAGCCAAAAAAAAGTATGCCAGTGGAGAATCTGTGTTTCTTTTTATTTTTTTATTTCAACTCCAAGCCCTGTTAATGGCCTAGGAGTTAGTTCTTATTTTTATAATCAAAATTTTATTTCAGCAATAAAGTTTTATTTTCTTTTAATCATTGCTTGTGTAATTTAATTTATGCAGTTTAATTTTAGCACATAGGATAGTTTAATTTTCATGCTTATTTATTTTCTGCATCTATTTTATTTACTATAATTTTAATTTTTAATAATTAATATAATTTTTTTATTCTTAATCAAATTTATAATTTTTTTTAAATCATGTCTAGCTAAGTAATCCTTTGGAGTTTGCGATGAAGCTAAACCATGATTAGAAATTCTTCTTAGGATTTCTCCTTGGTTTTATTTTTTAGTTCTTCTTTCTTCAAGCTTCTTGCCAAGAGACTTGACGGACTATCATTAGATTTCAATTCCTTTATAGTTCATGCTTGATTCGATGCAAGAAAGATAATAGATAAAAGGCTTTTAATCTTTTTAACTTTTTTTTCTTCTTCCTATGGAAAACTTTGATGGATTATTATTAGGTCAGAGTCCCTTCATAGTCCATACTTGGATAATACAAGAGAAGCAGTTAAAAGAAAAGTTCTTTAATTAAGGTAAATATTTGTCTATGCATTACACCTTAATTAAGGAACATCATAAGAAAAATCTTAGAAAGGCTCTTTAAGTCATTGGTCTAGTGAATTCAAAAATCCTAGATCTTTAGATTATTATTTTTTTAAAATTAATTTACTATTTAGTAGTAAGTATCAATTAATTTTTCAAAATTCATTGTTAAAGCTCGCTTGAGCAAGGATTTGAACATAATTTAAATATAATTTTTCATGAGATCGATCCATACTCATTGGACATGCTACTTTGCACATCGTGCACTTGCGGTTAATTTTAAGACACATCATCGAGCCTGGTACTCTGGGCTTCAGTTGAGAAGCATACTCTCTTTCAAGCAACTCGAAGACTTCTTTGTGGCTCATTTCAGCATCAGTCGAGCGAAGCCATGAACTTCAGACAATCTCTTCTCGATCAAGTAGAATGAAGGAGAGACTCTTCGGACCTTCGTAGTGCGTTTTAACACCGCTACACTAGAAGTACGAAAGCTTAATGAGGAAATGGCCATTTCGACCATAAGGCAGGGTCTACGAGATTTTTGATTCATTTATTCATTGGATAAGAACCCTCCCCCGACTTATGCCAAACTTCTCGAGCGCACGGACAAATATATTCGCATAGAAGAAGGCGCTTCTGACTGGTGCTAATCAAAACAAAAAGGATCAAAAGAAGAAACAATGGAAGAACGATGCTTCGATCGGACCCAATCAATCCATTTCGAATAAGAAAGCAACGTCCCCCCGACTGAGCCTAATATCGACTCATCCGAAGGATCGGTACAATAACTATACTTTCCTCTTCACTCTACGTGTGCAAATCTTGATAGAAATTGAAGAAGAGAAGTACCTTCACCGACCCCGCCAACGAAACATCCGAGCAAGGATGAAAGGAAGTATTGTCAATTCTACTGTGACTACGATCACGACACCGGGCAGTGCTTCCAGCTAAAAGATGAGATCGAAGCACTTATCCGATGAGGATTCCTTGCCATATTTCAGCTCAATCACCCGATCGAGCCATAAGCCGATCAACCACCGGCATAAGAGGAAATTCATCAAAATCGACTGATGGCTAGGGTAGTCAACAAGATCTCTAGGTGACCAAGAGCTGAGGGGCAACATTCGAAGATGAATCAACTAAAAAGCAATGATTCGATGCCCAACAAGTAATGCTAATGCATAACTTCTTTACGAAATAATAAAAGAAGAAAAGCGTCAATCTACTGGTTACGAACTAGTTGGTTTGCCCCGACTAGTAAAGAACATGACCTATACCAATTTGGCTATGAGCAAATCGAGGGACTATTGGCTTGCATCCGATTGTCATGATCAAATATTGGTTGGTAAAAAACCGACTAAAAGTTGGTTAGAAATCGATGAAGAGTTGGCTTATCCCTGACCTATCAATATCTCAATATGATCAAACATTGGTTGGTAAAAATTTGACTAAAAGTTGGTTAGAAATCGACCAAGAGTTGGCTTGTCCCCGACCTATGAATATCTCAACATGATCAAATATTGGATTGATAAAAAATCGACTAAAAGTTGGTTAGAAACCGACCAAGGAGTTGGCTTATCCCCGACCTATGAATATCTCAATATTGATCAAATATTGGTTGGTAAAAAATCGACTAAAAGTTGGTTAGAAATCGACCAAAGATTGGCTTATCCCCGACCTATGAATATCTCAACATGATCAAATATTGGTTGGTAAAAAATCGACTAAAAATTGGTTAGAAATCAATCAAGGATCGGCTTACACCTGTTCGACAAATACCTCAGCAAATTAATTAAGTATTGGTTGGTAAAAAATTGACTAAATTCGATTAGAAATCAATACAAGATGAACTTCGTTCGTCTAGAATAAATTAGAAAGATGACTCAACTCGTTCGATAAAGATGAATTGGAAGCTGGTGGATGATGCTAGTTCAGATTCGACTACTGGACGATGGGCAATTATTAATGGCAGGCATCAAAATGAAGCTTGAAGAAATGCCACATGTCGACTCCCTACATTCAGTGCGAAGTACAAAATCATTACACTAAACTTGAAAGTGGGGGGCAACTATTGGGGGCTATCAATCTACCGTTCGACTCACAAACCCAACCAACAGACCGTCAGACATTGATGAATGTTCACCAGCTGATGATCGATGATGGACGATGGATGGTCGACGAGTTACTCGATGAACCACTGATCGATCGACTCGACGATCAATGTTCCACTAACCCAACTGATTGTTAATCAATTAGTTGAAGGGCGACAATTAACATCCGATCAATCATCATCGTGGAGAAGACTGCCCGAAAAATCAATACTCATCGATCTATCAACTATCCCATCGATACACTGATGGGAGCACTGACATATGACCATCCGACAGCAATCGATGATCTATCGGCACAAAGTCAGCCAACCAACGATCGATCGGCATAAAATCAATCGATCGATGATCCATCGGTACAGAACCAGTTGATCGACGATCGGTCAGTACAATATCAGCCAACTAATAATCCATCGACACAACATAAGCTGACCGATGGATGATCGGTTGCCTCCAAATTAGACGACTGATCGACGAAAGCTCTCTAAATAGCCTATCCAGCTTTCGATCGATCCTACAAAATTATCTTTGAGAAGAACGGATGATGATGATTAGTAGATAGTTTTAACTACTTATCCACGATCATACTACTCATAAAAAAAGGGATCCACGTACTCAGCGGTTATCACTCCAACATCTATAAAAAAGAGGTAACCTAATCAGTTTGGTAGGACACATATAATACTTTTAGAGCAATCTCTATCACTTTGCTCTTAAATTTCTATTCGATCAGTCCATCCTACTAACTTAAGCATCGAAGGGTCCCCGCCAGAGCCAACTCTGGTCAGTATGGACTTATCTTGCAGGTTTTTCGACGTTCAATTATAGGAGCAGGTGGATTAGCCACAACAATAACCTACCCTATTTATTAATAAAATATTATGAGTTAGGTCATCCCTAACTCCTTCCATCAAAATAAATAAATAAATATATATATATATACACACACACACATTAAAGTGCAAGCTAGTAGTCTCCCAACATGCCACGTGCCGAGCTCTCTATCTATTTTTCTTTTCTTTTAGCTTCGGACCTCTTCTGGGCCCTTTCAAAACTTTTGGAGCCCTCGCAATGCCTACCCGCTCCCTGCTCTCCTCACTACCACCTCCCGCTACTCTCTACCATCGCCTTCCTTCCCGGCATCGATCTTTGCCCTTCGATCACTCTCAGGTGCTTTCCTTCTCCTTCCATCTTTTTTCTGTGATAGCTTTTTCTTTTTGCTTTGAGCCCTCGCGAACACCGTCTACTTGGGGTGCGGCAGACGGCGCTGACCTTTCCCCTCTGATCTCCCTCAGGTACTTTTCTTTCCCTCCCATCTTTTTTCTGTCATAGCTTTTTTTCTTTTTTTTGCTTCGAGCTCTCATGGACACCATCCACTTCGGGCAACATGGATGGCCGCAACCTGGCCTCACGTGGTAGGAGCGGGGGGTGGGGTGGAGGCAGCGGGAGGAAGGGAGGGGATAGGTTTTGATGGTCGCACAGAGACAGATGCGGGCGCGGATGGTGATGGGTAGCACCACGATGGGGTGATGCGAAAAGCCATGACCTAGGCCTCACTGCAGGGGTGGTGGGTGGGGGGCGGGAGGCGATAGGAGAAGAAGGGAAGGGGAGAAATGGGATGTCACCTTCTCCTCCCTATGGGGGCATGGCCGTGGAGGGCGCAGGAAACAGTCGCGCAGGTTGGGAGAGGTGCTGGGGGTTGGGGAGAGGTGGCAAGGGGGTTTGGTGGCGTCGATGGTCAGAGAGGGGTGGTGAGGGGGTTTGATGGCTCTAGAGCTAGGGGAGGGGGTTGGTGGTGTTGGAGCCAGGGAAGAAGAGGGGAGAGGGTCGCATGGAGGTGGGCACGGTGTGGATGATGGTGGGGCACCACTACGATGGGGGTGGGGTGGATGGCTGCCACCTGGGCCTCACGCAGGGGGCAGGGGGTTGGGGGTGGGGCCCAGGGGAGGCAGCGGGGGGAAGAAAAGGGAAGGAGAAAAAAAATAAAGAGAGAGAGGAAAAAAATTATTATTTTATTATTAATAATAATAAAATTAGAAAAAAATATTTTAAAATTAAAAAAAATAATATTTTAAAAATAACAATAGGAAAGAGATAAGAAACAAAAATAATATTTTTTAAAAAAATATTATTTTAAAAAATAAAATATTATAAAAAATAATAATAATATTTTTTTTTAAAATACTAATTTATTATTATTTTTAAAAATATTATTTTTTTAATTTTAAAAATAATAATATATTAATTTTTTAAAATAATATTTTTATTATTTTTTAAAAATAATATATTTTGAGATATGAATCGATCCATTGAATCAGATCAAATATAATAAATTATCCACAAACAGAGCATAGTTCTCTATCGATTTGAGTTAAATCTCTGCATTTATTAACTTTCGAAAGTTTACAAGATATTAATAATAAAGTATATCGCTTTCGGTTCTCCCTACCTATCCTTTCGAATTTTTATCTTCCTCAGTTGGTGGATGGTGGCGCAGGCACCATGGACGAGTAAGGGGGTGTGCGACGAAACTGTGCCCTTCCATCCTCCAAAAGAAAGATAAGTTTGACAGTATATTTTCTAAATTTTTTTAAAGTTTATCTGATTGTTGTTTGTTTGGTGTTCAGTTAGTTTTTTCTAAATTTTTTTATTTTTTTTATTTTTTATTTGCTATCTTGCTGCATCAATATTTTCTAAACATCAGATAAGGCTATAAATCTTTTCTTAAATGATGATTTCCTCTGGGACCGAAAGGCTATGATATTACAAACAGCAATCTCCTATGAACTTGATGAGAAAAAAATTAGTCATAATTTTTTCAAAATTTTTTTGGCAAAATTCTTCTAATCCATTTAAGCTTTCATATTCATTAAATAATCCATCAATAAAAATGGAGGGCTGCTGCAAGCGCAGCAACAACCCTTTCAAAACTCTCTCAGATAATGTTTTTGGACTACAAAACTGATGAGAAGCTCTCTTAAACATATTCTCTCCTGCTTTCCTCGCTACTATCTCTCGTGAGTCTTTATCTTGAAAAAAAAATTGAATAGCCTATACAGAAAAAATTTGATCTTTTAAATTTTTTATTATTTTTTTATTTTTATTAATTTTTTTTATTTTTTTTAATTTTTACTGTACTTTTTCTATTCGTTGGAGTGTCAATCAGATAGGAGGCTCGAAGCAGTCGAATAAAAAAATTTAGATTTATCTCAATCGGATCGAAGGCTTGGAATAGATGAGGTAATTTTTTCTCTTCCTCTCTATAAAATTTATTAAAATCTATTATTTTTTAAATTATTTTTTATTATTATTTAGTAGTTAAAATTTTAATTATTATTTTAGTGTTGATTTGATTTCATGATTAAATAGTTTGAAGGTAATTAAATGATTAAAAAATATTAATATAGATTTTATTTAATAATTATAGGTCCCACTATCTTAGAGTTCAATAATAAAAATAATATTTATGGTATCAATAATTTTTTATTAAAAAAATAAATTATGGCTTTCTATTTTTTATAGATGATTTTTATAGTATTAGATCCATCTATTAAGTAAATATTTGAATTAATTCTTTTAGGATTTATTTTTTATTAGTTTTTTAATTATAATTTCATAAATAGATATTGTTGAAATTTTGTCATGAAGACATTGTGAAAAAATTAAAATTGCTTAAAATAATATATAAAATCAAGATTCAATATAACATAATGAACTCAACGATCGCACTCATTAGGTAAGATTATGAATCTCATTATATTTTTTTGATTATTAATTTTTTATTATGTTTCAAAAATATATTATTACTTTTATAGCATTTGATTTGTACTAAAATAAATTTTAAATCAATACGAAAAAAGATCTTACCTTTTCATTTTTTTTCTTTTTTTCTTTATTTTCATTGATATTTCATGTATTTTTTTATTTTTTTTATTCGTAGGAGTTTCAATGGGAGGTTTGGAGTTACTAAATAAAAAAATTTAGATTCATCTCAAACAGATGAAAAATTTTGAGCGATCGAGGTAATTCTCTCTTCCTCTTTTAATAAAATTTATTAAAATATGTTACTTTTTATAGATTATTTTTTTACTATCATTTAGTAGTTTAAAAAATTTATTATTATCTTAATGATAATTTTAAATAAAATTTTAAAACTAAAAATGAAGTTCTACATAAGGAATGATACTTGATGTCTTATACATAATATATATAGCTATTTATTGTACCATTGTTAAGTATCAATTACTTTACATTGAATGATTATATGTTTATAGATAATGCAAATAGGATCAATATAAATTTATAAAAAATAAATTATGTATTCCAAAAAATATTAATTTATTATTATTATTATATTTAAAATATTATTTTTTAAATATATTTAAATAACATCTTTAAATAATTTTTTTAAGATGATTTTGAAGTCATTCAGATAGTTCTTTTGCTCCTATTATATTTAAATTTTATTTTCTATTTAAATAATTTTTTAGATCAAAATAAAATATATCAAATTTTAGAATTTTTTAAGATATTTTTAATAATTTTAGTTTATAGCCCTATAAATATTTTAAAATATATTTAGAATTTATTTTTGATTAGTTCTCTTAATTATAATTTCATAAATGGATATTGTTGAAATTTTATCAGAAATAAATTATAAAGAAACTAGAATTGCTTAAATCAATATACGAAAATGAGGTTTAATACAATAAAATGAAGTGATCAATTGCACTTACTAGGTAAAACTATGAATCTTATTATCTTTTTTAATTATTAATTTTTTATTATGTTTCAAGAATATATTATTATTTTTATAGCATTTGATTTGTACTATGAATTTTAAATCAATGCAGGAAAAAATCTTGGTTTTTTATTTTTTTTATTTTTATTTTTATTGATATTTTATTTTTTTCTATTTTTTTTTAGTTTTTTTATTCATTTTTTCATTTGCAGGAGTCTTAATTTAGTAGAAGGCTTGTAGCTGAATAAAAAGTTTTAGATTCATCTCAATCAAATAAAAAATTTCGAATGGCTAAAGATAATTCTCTCACCCTCTCTTAATAAAATTTATTAAAATATATTATTTTTTATAAATTATTTTTTTACTATCATTTAGTAGTTTAAAAAATTTATTATTACCTTGATGATAATTTTAAATAAAATTTTAAAATCAAAAATAAAGTTTTAAATAAAGAATGATACTTGATATCTTATACATGATGTATGTAATTATTTGATATATCTCTATTAAGTACTAATTACTTTATATTGAATGATTATATATTTTTATATTATGCAAATTGGATCAATATAATTATATATATATATATATATATATTAAAAAATATTTATTTTTTATAATTATTATATTTAAAAATATTATTTTGTAAACATCTCCAAATAATATCTTTAAAAAATAATATTTCCAAAAAATACAAATAGAATTGATATAAAAAATATATATATAAATTAAAAAAATATTTTTTTTAATTTTTTTATAAATTTTTAAAAGTACTGAAAATTGAAAATTTTTTTATCCTATTTTTTATTTATTAAATCTCGCAGCGTAGCGTAGCAGTTATTCATGAATGATGCCAAACGAATCATTGCGATGGTACCCGGTAACCATTAGAGTAAATGATAACCAATACCAGCGGTTTTAAAAACTGTCACAAGTATATAGTATTGCAGCAGTTATTTGTAAATAATGTTAGAAGTCAATGTATCGAGAAGGCACTTTACAACCGCAACAGAAACAGACATTTTTAAAACTGTAGCAGATGGTATGTAATATGATAGTTTGTAAATACCGTTAGAAGTTAATGTATCGCAAAGGCACTTTACAAGCGCAACAGAAATAGACATTTTTAAAACTGTAGCAGATGGTATATAATATTATAGCAGTCAAAATCATGGCTAGAAATAGAACTACTGCATCATTCAAAAATGATACTTAACCAAAATCTTGAGTGAAGAACAAACTAAAATTATCGATATATTGTTTAATTAATGTCTAACTAACTTTAATATCTTATATATGTGTGTTGTGCGTGTATGACTGCAATTACTGCCATCTTGTAAGTTCCAATCCCCATTTCCAGTCACAAGCATAAATAACAACTTGAACAGCATCAAAAGTGTTGATATCCAAGGGTGAGGATTGGACTCAGAAAATTGCCTGCAAAGTTCAATTCCAAGAATCCTGAGTTCGCATAGCAAAGTGGTGGATATGAAAGCACTAGCAAAAAGCAGTGGAACCACATCTTAACATTAAGAAAGCAATAATAAATCAAAACCTGCAGAATTATCTGAGAGACATTATGTGCTGGGGAAAGGGTGAACTGTCCTGGAAGCACCTTATTTAAGCAAAAATGGATGACCACAAAGCAACCGAGAAAGACATGAACGCAAAGGCGCAAGATCGGAGCAACCAAGAAAAGCCATGCAGTTGAGAACCATAAATATGTCACACAAAATTACAAAAGCTTAAGCTTTGCAGAGGCATTAAACCAGCAAAGTGAGATTTATAAAATCTACCAGCAATATAAAGGATTAACAAAAAAGGTGAGAAAGATAAATCAAATGAATGAGTAAAAGGTGCAGAATAAACCATGCAATTAATAAAAAGTATGAAAGTTCATGTGGAGAACCTAATGGAATATTGGTAGTAAAGTCTAAACATCCCTCATCTAAACAGCCTGTTACTACAATGTCTTGATGCAACATCAACTATTTAAAAAAAAAAAAAAGGCTCAAGCATTTTTATCATTTTCTGTATGCGTCCATCTCAAGGGATCTGGACCTTTTCTTTTTTCTTCAGTCCCAATTGCATACCTGCAGTAAACACCAAAAATAAAAAAGGCATGATGTTCAAGTTGTATCATACAATGTAAAGCAACTTTAGCAAATGAAACAATAAATACCTAAATTTTCTGTGTTAAATGAGAAGCTGCTATATCTGCCCACTTGCCAAAAGACTTTCATGTCATTTTTTAGACCTGAATTCTCATCAGCAACGTTTCTCCTGCAAAGAAGAAAACATCCAAAGACATGAAGTCTGCTACTACAAATATATACTTGTACACCTAAGAATGTAAAGAGGCTTTCTTTCTGAACTTGAAAAATCAAGATATCATGACCTCATTATTTGCATCTGATTTTACTGGGACTCGGAACATTCTGGAATAAGCCTTTCGCTCTTGATCCCGTCTATCAGTGATCTATGAACAGTTGTCAATATTCATATCACATCTAGCATTGTCGGTGCACTTGATAATATTATTCTCACCTTCTTCTTTGCAGCAGCAAGCTCTTTCTTTATGCCTCCTAATAAATACCACAAATCAAATCAGCAGCTTATCAATTGCATATATCAAGCTGAAAGAAACAAATTAAAGAAAAGCCCAAACCATCATTTGGCTCTAACTCTAGTGCCTTCTTGAAACTTTCCACAGCAGCATCCACATCATTAAGCGATATGTGTGCCTGATCAATTTACAACGGAATAACTTAGGCCATCCATGACTTGCAAACAAACAAAACAGCAGCCAAAACAAAATAATAACGAAAAAAAAAAAAAAGAAGCATACAGAAATCATAAGAAACATAACCATCCACAACCAAGTGCAGGAGCCTGTTGAGGGAAGTCTATTGGATTTAACTACATGCACATGGAAAACAAGATATCATGCCCGTCTACAATCTGTCATCATCAGATGCATGAATGTGCTGCATCATACGTGAACCATATCCCAAAAACAGCACACCACTGGTGTTAATCCAGATCCAAAACAGGGCAAAAAAAAAAAAAAGCATCGACTTGCATTGGGACTTATCAGGTTCAGGTCCAGGTCAAATTTTGGTCTATAAGCCAATCCCTGATTGTTCACAAATATCAGACCATGTTTTCATTGCAAAAATAAGATGTTGATTTGCAGGCAAAGTGCAGCTATTGCCAAAAACTTTTATTCTATATTACAATAGAAGTGCCTGGGACAAACATTTGGCAAATCATAAAAACCATTACAGAAATTTCCTTTGTTACAAATATAGTATCTAAAAGAAATCCATATCTTAGATGTAATATATTATAGTCCTCGATGTTGCAGACAAAGAAAGTCCAAAAATCCTGCAAAACAATCTTTCCCACGAAAGTAAGAAATAAATAGTGAATTAACTAAGAAAAAGATGATATATTCTAACAATCACTGATTCTGAATATTGTGCAAAATAGGGCTCAGTCCACCAAAACAATCTCAGACTGGAGAAAGATATCATTCTTTAATCTATATGATAGTCATCAGATGGAGGATAATAACCTGGCCCTGGCGGTAGTATGCTTTGGCATTACCATCTCTTTCGCGCAATGCAAAGTCAGCATCTAATAAGGCACCCCTGGAATCTCCTAATTTCAATTTGCAAGCCTAAAACATAGAGTTCAAGAAAATAAAAGCAAATAGTTAAAACTAAAGTTGCAGAACTTTTATGGTTATTGAGAAGCTACATAAACAGAATGCACCCCTTAATCAATTGATTGCAATTTTATGCGATTAACTAAGAAGGCAAATATTTAGCTAGGACAGTAAAATGTGCACTCTCAGCCATTCAACTAAGTAAATTAGTTATATTGGTCATGAATTTCCTGGTAGAACATGGTGGTCGATCTAAGACCACAAAATATGTAAGCAAAGCTGCAGCACAGTGTCATTGCCTTGTCTGGCTAAGAAGCAAACCAAAGAAAACACTAATCAGCTTTACAGTCCTGGCTAAGGTGTTCCTTACCTGTCATAATTGGGCCACCTTGTCAATAGTACTCAAAAGGACCTTCAAAAACAACTTCCCAGGCATCATTTATGGGTAGCTCTTTTTTGCTCTGAAAGATAGATACTTTCTCTAAAACCCATGGTGGATTGCTGGATCAGCTGGTGTTGTTCGCATTGGCAAGACCCAAAACATGCTGAACTAGCTTGACTGAAATGGGCTGGGGATGTTATGGAGGAGATGTTTGGTATTTTACATGCTTTGGTTTCTACAGAACCAGATTTGTTAGTATCTTGATGACATTATCAGAAAATGACAAAAGCCTCCACCCTGGCTCAAAAAACTTCATCACAACAAGATGCAATTGCAAGATCAGAAGAAGGTGACACATGTCTGCAAGGACAGAAAATTGTGGTGCATTGGTAGGGCAATCATGCTTGCAATCATTTGCATCGAGATGGGTCCACAGGGATCTTTTTTCCACACACATACATACACAGAATAAAAAAACTTATCAATAAATAAACCTGAATTCCAACTAGTCGTGCATTAACTTTAAGAAAGGATAATTAAGGATGAGTGCCATTAGATTGACTAGAATGAACAGAGTCTAGATTTAAAACAACCTGAATTCTAATATATGAAGTCTCCCTCCTCATATTCTGCTCTCAGATAAAGCCTCTTTAACCCATATTTTCTCATCTAAAATTGAGGGCTGAGCACCAGAAGCAATCTGTGGACAATACCTGACAGGCAGTGGAGCGAGCGATAAAATAAGGTAGAATGCCTGGGTTCTCTCCCTCTCCCTCTACTTTGTCACTCTATTTGGAGTAGGATTAAGGTTTGGTGGGATGCTGCCCTAATATTTATTACAGCGAGCAATGAATGAAGTAATGACTAGGCTCAGAGGTTAGTGTTGGTTAGCATTGCATTGATTTAGTGAGTCAGTCCCAACCCAATTGAAATCAGTCCCTACATAAGCTGAGTCAGACAGAAATATTAAAGGATGGAAATGGAAGCTTAAAAGGTGCACCATATATGATGTTAGATTCAGATGGCAACTTACAGCAACAAATTTGGAAGAGAATTCTTAAAGAAGCTAAAGGTAACTGACATCCGAAACACAATCAAGGAAAACAAGAATCTAAAGCAAGGAAACAGAATGTAGAGATGAAAACCAAAAAGGATCTTGAAAGATCCAAAATACATAACAAGGATGCAGGAAAAGTTAAACAAGTTTGACTCCTTGGCTTTCAGTTATCTACATGATATATTGGCTACAAAGAAGAAAGGAAATCAAAAATACCACACTAGATCAAGTTTTAAGAAGGCTAGAGAGACATATTGTAGTGCATGAAGAGTGAGAAAAAGACAACCTTGATGAAAGTAGTACAACTAAGAAAAGATGCACATGTTACTTCTTACATTTAGATTCTTTTCAAAGTGAGAAAGAACTTGTGGCTGCTCTCTGGTTACATAAGCTAAGATTGTTCAACCATAAAGAAAATTTCTAGTTTAATGGCAGGATCAAGAAACAGAAAAGTTCTTTGAGTGTATTGGATAAGTTATGAAAAAAGAAGTGCAAGGAGAAACATCCTGAATACATTCCTACAATGGAAATTTGTGAATTAGTACAATCATTAATTAGTGTGACAGTAGCAGAAAGAACAGAATATATGCTTGCCACTAGATTCACTGTGTCAGCGAAATTCAAACCATAAAAAGGGTGAACCTATTCGTCTGATGAAATGCCATTTTATCTCAAGAATTCTTTAGCGAAAATTGACATGCAAACTCTAGATCCCCAGAACTTTTGGATCTTATGTCTTTTTTCACATCATGGGCTGAATAAGCATATATGAAATTAATCAAAGCTGTAAGTTTGGTGATCACAACTAAAATCAATTCTTCTATTTTATTCAAACCCATGTAGGTCACAACAGTGCCTAACTGCCAATCACCCACTGAAAGTACATGACAATTCTTTCTTGCGCATAGTATGTGGTCAGCAATTCAAAAACAATGCACAAGACATTAATACTCTTAATGTTACTTGCAGAGTAGATTATAAAGGTCCATGAATCTTTTGATGCATAAAAGCAAACCCTATATAGATTGGATACCATCGCGGTCAAGGGCTCATGACTCGGGTGGGTCGGTCTCCTCTCTTACGTATGTGAGGTATAGTCCGCTTCAGCCTCTGGCACTATGGCACGGGGCCTCATGGTTTTGCCCTTGAAAAGGCACCTTATGGGAGAGAAAAGGTCCCATCCCATATAGCACAAAGTCGCTCTTGACTCACAACCAATATGGAACTAATGATACCCTCCCACGCACACCACAATAGATACTATTTGCTTGTAGAGCTTAAGGTCATTAGACATCAAGGAACTTAGTCAGCTTAACACAATAGGGAATGTCATATTTTGAATAATCAATTCAGAATTATAAATATAAGAATGTGTGAAAAAAAAACATGTAAAAACTACAAAGGCTTACAGAACTATTTGTGAGTATAATAGACTTTGTCTTCCGCAACAACGAGCTCTTCTCTGCAAAATCACAAAAAGATGGAGAGAGAGAGAGAGAGAGAGAGAGAGAGAGAGAGAGAGAGAGAGAGAGAGAGAGAGAGTTTTACTGCTAAATACATGTATACATGCATATGTACATGCCTAAGTACATATATCCATATAGATAACAACAATAATTATTGCAAATATATGCTTGCCTTCATCAATTTCTTCTTTCTCCCAGCAAACATCCAAGTAGCACAGAGCCTTACGGTACTTTCTAAGAGCCATCTTAAAGTCTTGTTTCTGCTTGAAGCAAAAGATTTAAATTTGGAATGAGCAATTTGATATCTAACAAAACCAAGTGAAACAAGATAGTGAACATTCAACACAAGTACCACTCTTTTGAAACATTACAAAAATGACATAGACAATCAGAAGATAGCAAGATGGACACATATATAAAGGTGTAAGAAATAGAAACACATTAAAAATACTTTCACAGTGGAAAACAAATTAAACCAAACCTGATGAAAACAAAATCTAAAAACTGAACATTCTACATAATGCAATTGAAAGATACTTATTAACATGAACAGATATCAAGGTTTAACAATACCACCTTGAAGTTATCATTTCCAAAAGCCTTAGCAGAGTCCACAGCATTCATCCACCATGAGACATCGGTTGGCTTCTCACCAAGGTCGTTGGGCCACTCTGGATACATATCACCATCTTTGAAGAAATTTGAAACTCCATCATCAGCCCCCTCAGAAAGTTCTCCACAATCCGCAATTATTACATCAACGTTGGGATAATCACCATCTCCAACAGGAGTATGCTCAATTGCTCGAACAACTCCCATACCTTTAACCACCTTCCCAAACACAACATGTTTTCCATCTAGATGAGATGTCCTAGTGGTAGTAATAAAGAACTGAGAGCCATTGGTATTGGGGCCAGAATTGGCCATTGATAGCATTCCTTTTCTTTCATGTTTCAATACAAAGTTCTCGTCCTCAAAGTTTAGTCCATATACTGATTCTCCTCTAGTTCCGTCACCCACGGATATATCTCCACCTTGTATCATAAAACCCTTAATAACACGATGAAAATGTGTACCCTGAAATGAACAGTTAAAAAGTACCATATACTCCAGTAACTTCAGACTGTTGTATAAATCAGAAGAATAGCAAGACAGTCGAGTTCAGTTATATGCATTTTATTGTTTTCATTACTTTACAATAGATCAAGTTGAGGAAAAAAAGTTCACATGGAGAAATGCATGTTAACTCAGTTCAATTTATCAAAAGGAATGCTTTAACTACTGAATCAAAAATAATAATAATAATAATAATAATAATAATAATAATAATAATAATAATAATAATAATAATTAATTAATAAAATTTTTTTGAATGATGTAACTTGTAAGGAATGTAGATCACTTTCACCTTCCAATAGCATGTAGGGACTAAGTTAAAAAAGCTTTGCCTGTCATCATGTTCTAACTAAAATGGGTTTCAATATGGTCGACCAAGAATGGATAAAAAAACAATGGTGAAATAAGCATAAACACAACAAGCATTGCATCATCAATTAAGTATCAACTTTGTGGATCCTGCATCAAAATTAGTTCCTATTGAAGACCTAGACCTATAAAACAGTAAGTGGCATCAAGATATTGCTCACTACCTCCATCCAAGTTTCTCCATTACATATCAATAATTCATGTCTGCACAATTTGTTCACCCATGCAAGCTTTCCAAAAGCGATCAGCCAATAATTTGAAGTTAAAACAAATTTGGATCCTTATCACATTGCTCTCCCCACTCCATCACCTTGCAAAGTATTAAATGGAAAGACAACCAACTTGAAGCATGTCAAATCACAATTCTGCCACAAACACCACAGTATGTTTAAGATGGAAAAGAATGTGAGATCAACAAGTTCTACACATGATTGGAGAGTGATCAGTTTTACAGGCATGCATTCATCTAGCCTATTGGATATTTAAGACTTCAAAATATCCTGAGCCCTGATGCAGATTAAAGCCTCTCATATCTTCCAATAAGGTAACTAACCAGCAGATTAGTTGGCAGGTGAAGGAATTGCCTTAATTCCCAAACTGAAAATCAGACCTTAATTTCAAACGTAACACTTTCTTTTGTTTTCTAAATAAAGAGGAGCAATCATCTTGACCAGGACTATCACAAAAATCATACAGTTCGTACAAAATAATTACTATTCTTTGAGTAAAACACTGGCACAGTTACTACCATTTCATTGAGAATTTGAAACATCGAGAGAAAAATAATAACTATTAATCAAATAACTATTGCTGAAAGGAAATAGCATCATTACTAAGGATAAGTTCCACTATGTGCAACACGTGTACGCCTTCAAAATAATATTGTCTCTTTTTTTTTTTAGTGTCATAATATTGTCAACAACAGTTAATATTGTCAACAACAGCAGCATTCTTCTTCTTCTCTCTCTCTCTCTCTCTCTCTCTCTCTCTCTACACACACACAAACATACAAACATGCATATTGGTTGCATAACTCTTATAAGCACAAACGACACTATTACTAAATAAAGAAGCAAAATACATTTAATAATAATTCAGTTTTTAAACTTAGACATGAAAAAACATAAGAATAGGAAGAAAATGGTAGGATGCTTACAATGATATCTTTATTTTAAAAAAAAAAAATAAATCACCTGTTTTTAAGACTTTGAAAGAACAAAGATGGCCAATGTATCTGAAAAAGAAAAGACTTTTTCTTTTCCCACATCCTAACCATGAAACTTCCAACTCGGTCGACTCGACATGCAAGTCAACTCAGTAGAATTCTGGTAGTTACAGCATCTATATAGCACGAGGCACCTGACGATTCTTATTCCGAGTCGAGTCGATTGAGTCATTTTCTAAATAATTAAACCAAAAAAAAACAACAAAAAAAATATGCACAACCACTGAATATTCCTCTGCTGGTCTGATGACAACCCAAGGTGAGAACAACGTCAAGCCAATGAGGACAAGAACCCAAGACCAAACGCAATGAATAGACCCTGATACCCTCAAACATCAGAACAAGACGCCACCTTTCGCCCCGCAATTCCCCCAACTCCAAGGGCAAATAAAGAAAAACAATAGAAGAAACCAGAAACACAGCGAGAGGAGGTACCTTGTAGTTGAGCGGCACACCGGTTTTGGGCCCGATGCCTTTCTCCCCGGTGCACAGCGCCCTGAAGTTCTCCGCCGTCCTCGGCGCCACACCGGCGTAGAGCTCCACCACGATCCTCCCTTCCATCTCCCCTCCGATGCTGATATCCATGAAGCAACGCGGATTCGCCGCCTTCTTCTCCTCCCCTCCCTCCATCTCTCTACGCTCTCTCTCTCTCAA
>QRFJ01000013.1:1000088-1053590 GCA_006176705.1 Cocos nucifera
GGCTGTCTAGCTTATCACTTGATATTTTATTATTTTACAGATTCAAAAGACTAGCTAGACTTGGAGATTCATTATGAGAGAGCCAATTAAAGATAGATTTTGATATTTTTATTTTATATTAAAATTTATTAAAATATGATGCAAGACTATAAAATATTATTTTTGTAAGATATTTGATTGAGTTATTTGAATCTAAGTTGAACACTAAATATTTGAATTTTGTTCCATTATTGCTTTAAGATATCATAATTAGATACCTTGAATGCTTGTAGGGAGAGTTCTTCATGAGTTTGTAACAGTCACCATAATCTTTGGCTCACGATCTTAGATTGAAGGCATGATAATTTAATATAATATCAAAATATTAGTAGATTAATTATGATACATAGAATCAGACATAAAATAAGTGTAGGTGAGTAGACACTAGAGACATCGGAGCATAAATTTATGATGAGTGCAATTATGTTCATAATTTTTGACTAAACTTTGTGATTATAAATAAAAAGATCACTAAGAAATAATGATTCAGAGGGTTTGATATATGTGATGGATAATCCAGGGATCATATTATATTTAGATGGATTTTGATCTAAAGTAACTGCAAAAAGATTGATCATAAAATTTTATCATATATTATGATTATTAATCATTAATAGTTTGAGTGAATTGCAAGCTCAAATTTAATATGAGAGAATATTTTGACGTTGCTCTTAATTTAAAAATTAATTATTTAGTGGTAAGATAAAGATTCGTTCATGAAATATTATTTTAGATTGGACTAAGAAAATCATTTATGATATATGATTGGAATATTCTTTGAGGTTTATAGTGGACTGTGGGTCATGTATGAGCATCCATGTAGAAATAAAAATATAGTTTGGGATATTACAAAAAAGTTTATTTCTTATTGAAGAAATTGATTATGAGATTTTAGAATATTTATTTTAAAAGAATCTTTAATTACCATCTTCTGATCCAAGTAATAGAACTTATTTATATTTATTGGAGACTATATGGTGTAAATAAAATTTCAATTCAAAGTTTGGATTTATAAATTGATCAATAGATTCTCTACCAATATTGTTATTGAGATCGGTGTTAAAATCTAATATGGCATGGTAATTTACTTTTAAGAGACTTGCATGATTGCTATAGAAGGATTTTGATAGATATCAAAGATCTCGATAGAAGAAACTTTAAAAGAGATGATTTTACATATATATTTTTATTTAAGTCATAACTCAACAAAGCATCAAGAGATTTTTTTTATTGATTTTACTTACATAATTTTATTTTAGGATTTTCTAACTGAATTGACAAGAGAACTAAGATTTAATTCATATGAAATTATAGTAAATCTATACAATGGTTTGAATGTATTAAATTAAAGAGATGAGTTCGATGCATATTGAAGATGATAACTTAGGAACTTAGATTTGACATAAGTGCATTGATGGACTTGAATAGAGTATGCAGTGAAAGTATAGTGGTCTAAATTATTTTTAAATTGATTAGAATAATAATTTAATTTGTAAGATATTATGATAAAAGACTTGATTTTGAAATTAGAGAATGACTATACGTTGTGCACTACTATGGAAAAAGGATACTGATCCATGTTATAGCTGATGAGAGATAAAGTGATGTCCAGCCATAGCGAGATCTTTCGATCCAGTCATACGGATAAAAAAAATAGATCGATAAATGCCGTGATCGAGAGAATTTTTGTAAGTAATAAATATATTAGTGTATATTATCAGTATTATAGCATTTCTTATAAAATTTTATTTGAATTTATAATTACAAGAGTAGTTAAATTCACCCACAAGTGAGGGTTCGGACAGCTCTGACCCCATGGCCATTTGTCTCAGCTCTTGGGGCCTGAGCATTTTGGGAGGATCCGATGCAGGCCCAGACATACATCGATGAGGTACTGGTCTGAGGCGAGTATCTCTTCATATGCTTTCGATGTCATCAGTCAGGAGCAGCTTGGAGGCGTTGGCATAGGCAGCTTAGGCGACGGTGCGGGCTGTTTATGTTGAGGAGCGCATATTTCATCTAGAGGACATCCTGAGCTCCATGATGATGAGACTCAGCATGCATTTTGGAGCAAACTTTACGGACCTAGGGGACATGTTGGTCGATATTTCAGCTCCAGCCTCTCCAGCTCTGGCTCCAGCTCTTTTGGCTCGAGCTCCATCTTCTGGTGATGACGACGATGTAAATTTAGGAGACTTCTGATGTATTTTTTTGAAAAATATTATAATAAATTTTATTCGATAATAAAATTTAAGCATTTTAAAAATATTCTTATATTTATAATTTTTTTTATATTTTTATTATGTTATTATATATATATATATCTACATTTATCAGATAAAAAATATAAAAAATTAAAAATTTTATATTTTTTATTATTCAAAAGCTACGGTAGTGATTACAAAACTACTGCCATAGGCATGCTAAGCGAGGCAGCAAGTTATGTGCTAACCACTGTTATAGATCTATGGCAGCGATTATGTAATCGCTGCATTAGATTTATGGTAGCAATTTCATAACCGCTACCATAAGCAAATATAGCAATGATTAGATATGCCAAGCGAGACAGCAAGTTACCAATCGCTGCCATAAAACTATAATAACGATTATGTAACTGCTGCATTAGATTTATAGCAACAGTTCTGTAATCACTGCCATAAGCAGATATAGCAGTGGTTATGAAATCGCTGCCATATCTCTATCTATGGCAGTAGTTATGGAATCGCTGTCATAAACTGGGTATGGCAGCGGTTCGCATAACCACTATCATAGCCCTACGGCGATGGCCGCAAAGCGGTTATCTAATCACTATCATAGCCTATGGCAGTAATTTTTTAGGCTACGGCAGTGATTATAAACCGCTGTTGTAGTCCTTTTCTGTAGTAGTGGAGCTAAAAGTAACCTTAAATTTTTAAGAACTTGAGCAAAAAAAATTTTGAGAATAATTTTTTTTTAAGAAAGAAAAATGTGACACCCCAACGTAATTAGAAACCCTATCCACACGAATCTTAAAGTGGTGAAAATGAAAACCTAAAAAAAAAGGGGAAGAAATAGAGAGAAGACTTAACGAGAGTCTTCTCTTCTATTGGACTCCTGATTGGAGTCAGAATTCAATATGGGGGGAGTCCAACCCCTCCCCTGTCGACCTCTGTTTTTAAAGGAATCAAGTCCCTTGTAAAACCACCCCATCAATGGCCTCCAATCATCGGTGAGAAGAACCATCTTCTTCTTCTTGAGTTTCCTAAAAAACACAACTAAACATCATCTAAAAGCCAGATAATGGCTAGCAATCTTCAACTAACCCTCCTTCCTTTCTTCCGTGGTCATTAGATCTTGGATTCTGGATGGCTATCACTAAATTTTTGTTGGAAAATAATGATCCAAAAAATCTCCTATTTTCTCCTGTTTCCATCCCTTATTTTCTTTGGTTCCTTTCGGTGTTGGTGGTCATCAACGACCACTGGTTTGGAACTATTGTGCTATGGGACCATGGTTTCAACTATCGCCTGGCACTGTTGCACCGATCGTGGCCTCCAATTCGGAGAACAAACATGGACCATAAATCCTCTATTTTGCCAAAAACCCATAGGAAGAAAAGAGGAAAAAGAAAAAGAAAAAAGAAAAAGAGAAAAAGAGAAAAGTAAAGGAAAAAAAGAAAAGAAAAAGAAAGAGAAAGAAGGTTTCTCTCTCCTTCCTCTTTATCTTTCTATTTTCTCTCTCTACTTTCTCTCTATAACTTTCTTTCTCTAAAATTATTTCTCTATGAAATTTATCTTTCTAAGATTGATTGAATAAAGGGCTTTCTTTTGATGATTTTGATCAAGCTTAATGAAGAATTCTGATCTATGATCATTGAATAGTATGTTGGTACCCATCTTGCCCGAATCCAGATATCATTAGATCTGATCTATTTCAGCCAATTGTATCTTAATATAATTTTGATTAAATAAAGTTATTTGATTAAACTAATCTATGATCATCGAGCATCGTATTGGCCTCTATCTTGATTCTTGTCGGATATTACTGATTTGATTACTCTCAATCTCTATTGAACCACTTATATCCTAATCAAATTTTGATTAAATAAAGTTAAATAATTAGATTGATCTAAATAATTAAGTATAATTATCCATCAATCTGATCTTTTTTAATTATCCATAATCTTTCTAATTAGTAGAATCAATTCTATATAGAGGTATAGTCACCTCGATAAAAAGATATACAACAGTGGGATATTACAATATGATTAATAAATTAAAGATTCTGAAAAGAGATTTATGAAATTATATGGATTTATTGGAGTACGTGTGAGGTAATTAACGTGATTCTTTTTCTAGATTTATCGATAAAATATATAGTATTTATATTACTAAATTTTGAATCATATTATCTGTGATTTGTGAGTATAAAGCATGGTATTTATTTGTTAAATCTATTATAAAATACTATTGATGTATATCGAAGGTATTGATTTAATTATGGAGTTGTGATAGATTGATTTTGATTTTGAATGATTTTATTATTATTCGATTGAAATATGAAATTAATTTATTAAAAAAAGATTTGAATCAAACTGGATTTTGACTCGCAATCTGACCATGTATCGACATCCTATTATGGAGGTTATATGTTGGTATATTGACATCTTGCCAATGGGGATTATGCATCCATATATTGACATCCTGCCAATAGAGATTATGTGCTAGTATATCGATACTCTACCAGTGAAGATTGTGTGTCAGTATATCGATACCCTACTAGTAAAAATTATGTGCTAGTATATTTATATCTTGCTAATGGAGGTTATATACTGGCATATCGATATCCTACTAGTAAGGATTCTGCGCTGATATATCGACACCTTACTAGTAAGAGTTATATGCTGATACTTTGATTAGTTTATGACTGTCGAGATGAATCGAATGTTTTGAAAGAAATTAATTTATGAATAAAAATAAATTTGAAAATAAATTTTGAAAAGATTGAATTTGAAGGGATCTTATTTTGATTGTTGCTATATATTTGAATGAATACACCTTGCATGTTTATTTTTCAGTATATTATTATTGTTTGATTTATTTAGTTAAAAAGTACATTGTTTATTGGGCTGTCTAGTTCATCACTCTATATTTTACTATTTTATAGATTTAGAGGACTAGCTAGATTTAGGGATTTATTATGGAAGAGCGAATTAGTGGCAAACTTTGATATTTTTGTTTTACATTAGGATTTATTGAAATATGATGCAAGACTATGAAATATTATTTTTATAAAATATTTGACTTAATTATTTGAATTTAAGTTGAACATTAAATATCTTAATTTTATTCTAAAGTTGTTTTATGATATCGTGATGAGATGCCTTGCATGCTTATGGAGAGAGTTCTCCATGAGTATGCGGCGATTGCCATGACCCTTAGCTTGCAATCTCAAGTCGAGGGCATGAGACCTTCCGACCTAGAGCTAGGTACTAATCTGACAATTGGTGCATCTGAGAGAACCTATAAAGAAAGCTTGCACTCATTGAGGGTTCTTCAGTGGGGGACCCTTCGATGCTTAGGTCAATCAAAGCTTGAGAATATTAGAGGAAAGAGAGAGAAAGAGCAAAAGCAACCAATATTCCATGAAATCTGGACTTATCTGAGAATCCCTATATTATCTCTTTATATAGAGATAGAGTGATAGGTTATTGTGCCAAAACCTGATAGGCCCTAATTTCCTAAGTTGCTAGGTCTCAACTTGATAGGTCATTATGACAAGGAATCCATCCACTAACCTATACACTAGGGTTGTTAGTCTTGGTGTCAGTCATGGGTCGTGCTCACGTTCTGAAAGTTGTTGGGAGGTTCCAAAGATTGCCCATGTAGCTAGATAAACCAATAGCATGAGGATGGTACAGAGCCAAGGCTTTGCCTTGAATGAACCAATGCTCGCGCAGGTTATTGGACTTTATTCCTTGTCATCGGTCGGATCCCAACTTCGGGGGCAGTAAATGCCCAAACCGGAGATCGGTCAGAAGCCAGCGACGTAAAATTGTTTCACCTCAGTTTCTTGGATTTTTCTTCGATATTTGGTGCAATCTCATCGATGGGTGCTTGGTTGCAATCTGAGGGAGGGAAAATCAGGTCGGGCGGCAGATATCCTCCACAACAAGTAGTTTTTATACTTCTAATAGATCATGTTAACCAAAAATATATAATAAATGTTAATATAGTAAAAGAAAAATATTATGGATTGATATGGATTGTTACATAATCCACAAAATTACACCAACATTGGCAGAAGTAATTCACCGATAGGGTTTATTAAACGACATTTTTTAAGTCAAAATAAGAAACCAATGTGTTGTGCACTGTAAAATGTTTAAGAGTTGGAAATGGAGAAAAGACATGCAAGAAAGTTAGCATGTGCCATCCTTGAAAATATCTACCTTGGCGATGGATTTTAGATTTAGAGGAGTACAATATTGGCTAGTTACTTAAACATACATGTTATGTATTTGCATATTCATTTTGGATCACAAACCTTCTTGTACTAAACTCTTTATCATCAATGAAATATAGCTTCGGCCCTTCATACATACAAAAAAAAAAAAAAAAAAAATCCTTTCTTTTATTTTCTTTAATGTAGCAAAAGATGAAAGCATGCAGGCGAATCTAAGTTCAAAAGAACCTGCAAGTTGGTTATTCAGTTTCTATGGTTTTCATCCATCCTCTATTCGGAAGAGGTTCTGCATGAAAAACTTGGGAGGAATTTGTTGGACAATTGTCACACAGTTTTTTCGAAATGATTGGCGATACTTCTGTCATTATTTTTAAATCAGAATAAAGCTAAATTTATAAAGAAGACATCATAGGGAAGTAGGATAAAGAACTGTCTCGCCTCTCATGACTTCTAAATTTATTCATGCATGAAACCATGCTCCATTATTGACCTTGAACAATATTATATAGCTTTGATTGCATAACTAATAATTTCGATCGGAAGTTTCCACTGTGGGGTGATTCATAAACAGCGTAATCTTCTGCGGATGAGAAGGCAGACAACCCCTCAGCCTCACAGCTTGGGCTCCAGCTGCCTGCCACTCACGTCTCGGTGCACCATTCAACTCAAATTGTGTTCCCTTTCCTAAGGCCATGGCTAGTAAGCAAGACTCGATGCACATGACGGAGACTACTTACAACAAGCAATATCCGCTGTTTAAATGAACAATTATTTTCTTTCAAAGAATGGTGAATTCGGTAGGTAAAGTTTCAAAAACAATTAAGTACATAGCGTGCCAACAAACAACCATAGTGAGTTCGCTTGTAATTTGTAAAGGAGAACATCAAACACCACAAATGAATTCGAATAACATTTACTTCTTGGCTTTTAAAATATCTACTTGCCTCAGCGGCACAAATTTTTTTTTTTAAAAAAAAATGCTTTGGTAATCATCATGTTCAGGGTGTCATTATATTATGGCAGCCAGTTATAGCCGTGCAGTTTTTTTTGGCATTATTATTTCAGCTTTGCAAGCATGCAAAAAAATATGAGTCAGGAAAGCAGCAGCGCAACAATGTGTGCAGTTCTTGGTTGAGCCAAATAACGGCGTTGGATCACTAATGAGACTTGGATTATGGTTGTTCCCTTCACTGTGTTATTCAGATATGAGCTTATTTGGTTCCTCAAAGTCATCCATAAATGTTCTTCCGTCACTTAATATTGACATGGTAGATCGTTGATTACTTCTAATTCTTGTTGCATTCAAAGATCAGAAGTTTAGCACATACAGACATGGAATCCGAATGCAAATTTTTGTCAGGAACTTGTCTTGTCCTGCATTATGTTGCTGAAATTCTTTGGAGATTTGACTCCTCGCAAGGTTGGTCTATGTAACTTATCATTATTGACTCCTCCCAAGGTTGGTTTCTGTAAGTTATATTAGCTTTCCCTGATGATATATTTTTGTGGACTTTCTAGAAACTGAAGTTTTGAATCTAAGTTTGCAATATGGCTTCAGCAAACCGGAGTGGGAAATTGAGGGAAGAGGAAGTCTTCAAGACCCACCGATGGTGCTCAAACTTGTCGCTCTCATCATTCCAATCGAGAGCTCAGTCTAACGATTGCTTGAGGTCATTAAATGTTCTTTTGTTTGAACTTATATAGAAGTATGTTTGTACAGTCTTCAACTGCAACAGGGCGCTTCATTTCTAAATTGCCCGACGACTGCTCGAGCTCGAGGTCATTAAATAGTCTCTAAATCAGGCAATCTCATGTTATTTATCATGGGATATTGGCATACATTTGGAGCCATATATCTAGAAATGGTGGAATTGCCACTAGTGCAAGTCGAATTTGGAATATCACCACTGATGATAGGGTTGGCACCTGGATTCCATCAGCAACTAACTTTTTTAGAGAGGCCTGTTTCAGTATTAGAGCTTTGGGACAGACAAAAATGTTGTCAGGTCCCGGGGATGGTTTACTCAGTGACCGCGAGAAGTTCTGTGCACCTTCCACTAGGTTGAAGGAAAAAGTGAGCAGCATAGCCTGTCAGGCTTTTACATGAGCTATCTTTGTTTTCTATGTTGCTCTTCTAAAGCCATTGTTAGAATTATTTCTCAAAATGGTCCCATTTTGAATTAAGATGTTCAGAGTTATTGCAAATGGGATAGCTCAAATTCGTCACTTCGATGTTGTATGATTGAATTATACTGTCTCAGTAGGTTCATTACCATCTTAGTTTGTCGAATATATGCTGCATAAAGAATCTGTATACTTGATGCCATTGGACCATTTGAAAGTCCAGTTCATGCAAATAATACGTCATGCCATTGGGTTGCTATTTTTATTTCTTCATTCTTCTTTTTTCTATCTGTCCATCCATCTAGAGAGAGAGAGAGAGACCACATCAATCAACTAAAGAATGAAGAATACAATGGCAGCAAATACATCCGACAAACAATATAACCAGCTAGCCGGGTAGAACACATCAACACCCATAGGCAGGTACTCTACCATGCATCCACCAATGATGAGAGCACCCTAAAGCACGGCCTCAAGCTCTTTCATTTATCAGGGACACCTTAGTCCAATTTATCAACAGATATTTGATGTGATGTTATGAATGATCTGAAGAGCAGAGCACTTGAAGCAAACAAAAGCTCCTTTAGCATGCCAAAGTACTGGCAGCTAAGGACTCGGCCCGTGACCAACTTGTTCCTAATCATAGTTTAGTAATTCCGTCGTGTCCATACATAGCTTCTAAACATGTATGGGTGCAACTCCGCACAAGTCCTCGCTCATCCAATTGCCTATGTAGATCAAATAGATATATGCACTTCTATAATTGAGATTTACAGTGGTATCCCATAAGCAAGTCGAATGATTATAATGTCTAATTATCTAACGACAACCATCCATAATTTTGTGGGCATACAAGCAGTGGACCTTTTAATTCAACATTAATTAATTGCATATTTCTGGAGCTACTGGTGCTAAATCCCAATGCCTGTAGTTTTGAATCTTCCTAAGAGACCAGCAACAACATCTCCATCTGTTTGTCTATCGATCTATATATCTGATAATCTAATGATCTAATGATCGAACGATCCATCCATCTATATATACATACATGCATACACACATGCATCTATGCATACATACATATTAGTTGGATGATACAGATCCCATATTAATGATCCGAGCCTTTGGGTGTAACTACTGCTAACCAACTTACACATCCATTCGAAGATCCCTAGCCTAGGCATCAAGTGGTCAAATTTTATATGTTATTTAAATTATCTAATTTTTGACCACTTGATGCATAAGCAGGATCTCTAGATCACATAATTTTTGTTGTTTAAGCAATTAGAAGTAATAGATTACATCTAATGGCTTAGATCATCTATGTTAGATCCCCATCTTCCAATTCGAAAAAGATGTAAATCTATAAAAGTTAAACCAGGTGTAGCTAGAACCTTATCAAAGACTTTTTGCTAAAAAATTATTTTTGTTTGATATTTTGTTTATCTCGAGTTTAGAGTCTGCGGACATAACCGCCCAAGAATACATTTGACATGAGTTTCAAGGCAGCCTACCGGCATATATAGAGAAAATTCTATACCATGAACTACTAGATTAATTACTAATTCCTTCTCTTTTCACATAAATTTTGTAATTCCCTAACATAATTGAATTATGTTGCTTTGCTCTATGAACAGAGAAGTTGAGATTCACAAATCTGAAGAGTTTATATTCAAGAAAGCTACAGACAGGTCCTTTTTGGTTGTTGTAAGTGGACCAAGCAGGAGCCTACTTCACTGAAGTGGCTTCGGCTACCCCGGACTGAAACCACTTCATGCTTTTTCTCCCTTAAATTGGGCTGTGCAGAACTCAGTTCGACTCCATTTCATATCAACAAAACACCTGAAGTAGACTCCTCTAGCCTGAACTGAGTTTGGATGCCCAACTAGGGGCAACAAAACAGGCCCTTTGCTTGAGTAAAGAAGAATTCCCTATTTATGTATATATGGATTGATCTGTAAAGAAATAACATATTCAAGGTTGCTATTATTTTATGGCATCATGTAGGATGACAAATCTATGAAAATATGTAATTGGATCATCAATGATGACTGTATGGTAGCATTTTGCAATGTTGGCATTGTTGCATCTTATGAGATTTTCTTACTCCACTCTTCCCCCCAGGTTCATCACCTACCAAAAGCATTTGTTCAAAATTTAGCTTGCACTGTCTCTTAAAATCTCTGAAAAATCTTGATCATGTAGCATTTGTTTAAAATTTAGCTCGCACTGTCTCTTAAAATCTCTTAAAAATCTTTGTCATATTCCCAATTCCCCATTATCTATTTCTAGGGTTATATGCCATAATGTAAGTTATGTTTCTTAATTCTTCATTCAAAGAGCATAGTTAGGTCAGCAAGCTTGGTGATGCTGGTTTCCAATAACCTCAGTGAAAGATAATAGAGGCCCCACAAAAGTTTGCTCCAAATGAAACCGCACAAGACAGTAATGCCTTGCTGAAATTATAGGAAAATTTATTGCATACAATTATTATAACACCACGATGGAAGCTATAATGCAACTGCTCAGAAGCAAGATGAGCCAACAAAAGCTTGTCCTACAAAGCTTTTCAGACTGATGTATTTTACAAACACTTGAAAGCATACCTATAACCAACTTTGCAGCTGCTAAACACCCAAATACAAAACTTATGAATGTCACGGCGAGACACCTGTTCTCCATGTCAAACTGATGGTCTCGAACCCTTTCAATCTCTAATCTGCATATTAGTAGAAACTTGTGAATACTGTATCATTGTCACCAAGAATTGATTTCTTTTACTGTCAGTTTGATAATAACACAAAGGATTCATTTATTTTACTGTATATTTGTTCAAACTTATTTTGATACTGGGCATCATGTGAGGGACAGATTTTTCTGCTCAAGGTGACAATAGTCCTACATATGTACTGGTTGAAGGCTAATAGCCAATAATAAGCAAGCTGGGTGATTTCCTATTTCCAAATGAGCAAGTTCATTCTCCAATTGGGGAACCAGGGCACTTACAAGTCCAGAAAACCAAAGTGATATTAAACAAGTAACTTACGTCTAAATAAAAAAATCTATAGTTCTATACTTTTAAGAGGGGCATAATAAAAGGTTATCAATGGACTTGCCTTCTCCACTAAACCAGAACAGCCCTAAACTACTGAATAGATGTGCCTATTTTGAGAAACATAATGCCTTCCCACTAACATTATGCATGTGATAACCCTAAAAGATGCAGGCAGGTTCATGCAAGTTTAACATGTGCTCCTTACACATGTCTGAAGTTTGGAACCTAGTTGATGAAATTAACAGAAAAAAAAGAACCAGTAACAATACTAGATGTGTATGAAATACGGACACCAAAGAGAACAAGGAATTAATCAAACCTGAGCATTGCACTATTTCTAACCAACTGGTCCAGTTGAGAGGAAACAAGGATTTTCCATGTGAGCAGCTCTCCAATGTTATTGGCCTGAAATCAAGGAATGCAAGTTCAGCTTAAAAAAATGAATAGCTAAAATTTAAACAAATCACCAAAAAATCTATGAGATTGAAAATTCGACATACAAAATCATCTTTGCTGTTTTGAAGATCCTCTATCTCTAATTTGATTTTCTCCAGAAGCTGATCCGTCTCAGCAATATCATCATCAAATTCTTTAAAAATGTGCCCATATCTGCTGTTCAACTCCTCAAGGTACTGCTCCAAAACAGAAAAATTAATGTCAAGGGACTGGACTTTCTGCATTAGTACCTTGAGAACAGCATCTCCAGGCATCCTTCCAACTTGCAGAGGCTTTGTCTCCTTTTTTTGATCAAATTTTGGTGGCCTTGTCTTAACTGGTGGATCAGGCACATTGTTTTTCGATGGCTCCTGTTTTGTCATTGGACTTTCAGATTGTGATTCATCATCAAATCCTGTAGTAAGTTCTTCATAGGTATCATGTCTATCAGTCGGTTCTTTTAGTGGCATTTGTTCAGCATTATGCTCTTCATGCTCTAACAGTTTGTTATCAACAGAGATCAAATCCTCCAGCATCCTCTCAACTGCATCCACTCCATAAACCTCCACCACACTTAGTGTACAGTAGAACTCTGAACCATAATGGCTGAGCAAATCGAGTTTTAGATACCTTGCCCACTTTGGTTCTGGAAGAGAAAACCTCTGGGCATGTTTCACATTCGCAGCAGTAAAATTACCAAGAGTGACCCAGTTGTCAGTTGGATAAATTAAACTACTGAGCAGTTCAAAATCTTTTAAATTAGAAGAGTAGCGCTCAAAATTTGCTAGTTCAATGGTTTCAACTAATGTTTCTTCTGAAAGCTCTATAACAACAAATTTCACTGCAGAGCATGGATTTCGGAGATACCTGTCCTTATCTTTGTCTAAGATGTTGGAAGCACCTTTAGCTTCCTTGTTAAAATCTAAGACCTTGGCACCCTTAGTAACAGAAGCATAATTATACTCTTTCCCACCAGGCTCAACTCGGTGAATGACACGGCCTGCATGGCTGGAAACTGGCTTCTCTTTTACAGCGATTACTTTGCTTTTAAACTCATCAAGACCAGGAGGAGAAACACGGAATAATCTATCACTTTTTAGAGGAGCTTCAGTGTCCACCTTGATGTCTGATTCAGAGACTACCGCAGCTACCTGTTCTTTTCCAAAAGTTGATAAACATACTTTATCATCTTTATTACCTAAAACTTCTGTGCTACTCCCTACAGACTCACCCTCTGAATTGGAGCTTTGCTGAACATTGTTATCAGAATTAGCATCTGATTGTGCCCAATTATCCCTAGAATCTGTGATATCATCAGGATCTGGGGGAGCTTCATACCAGCTAAATACACCAACAACAGCACCCATTCCATCTGCGTTACATTGCAAGAATGATTAATACGCACCAACAGTAAAGGAAGGGAACCAAAATCTAAATATTAGAATCCAACTCTTTTCTTTCCTTTGTTGGTCCACCCTTTTCTGAAATTATTTTTGGCAGAAAGCTGCTATTATCCTCAAGCACTAGTGAAGAAATACATAACATGGGTGAATATGATTGTTCGTGTGAACCATGAATATGTATGAATTATGCATTGACAGTAAATTTAATTTCAATGGCCAATGTGCAAATCTCAAATGTACTTGATTCATCCAAATGTGATCATAACAGTGACTTGAAATCCACCAGAACAAAAAGAAGGCCCAAAACATAAGTACTAAATCACCAAAACAAGATAAAAGGAATGTGGATCTATGTAGATCTATATCAATTCAATAATTAAAACAATGTATCTGACACAATAAACAGCTACTGAACCAGTAAGAGAGAATAGAAAGAAGGGTCATAGTAGGTAAGTTTCTCTATCCAAAGATGCCTCTTTGTTCTCAAATTTTTTTTTTGATAATCACTAATGCAAAGAAGGAAAGAAAGAGATAAGAAAAGTAAAATTCATGTAAGGTTCAAATGAAAATCCTTTAAGTGTTTATCTAATATATGGCATTCATCATGTGGTAAAGTATTACTTTGACACTTATCACACATATAAAAAAAAAAAAAAAAAAAAATACATGCAACAATAACAGTTTAAAATCAGAATGAGACAAAATCCTAAACAATGAAATATAAGTTAAGCCATTGATGCTATAAAAAAAATATATAATTAAAACTTTGAAAGGAACCTGACAGCAGCTGATAAGCCAGGCAGAATAATAAAACAAGGCAAAAGGAAAACAGACTTTTTTTTTTTTTTTAATGAACAAGAAAACAGACTTATTGATGCAAAAAAGCAAACATCAATTCATATGAAAAATAGCTCTCCTTTTCATCACGTTCTTTTTTCCTTCCTAAATTTTAGCATTTGTTCCACAACCGGGGGAGAGAGGGAGGGGGGGGGGGGGGGGGGGAGGGAGAGGAGAGCATTACCTGTAGAGCCATTCCCATTGCTGATCAAGGAATTGAGGAGGAACAAGAGCACCCACGAAAGGATAACCACAGACAAGGACACCTTGTACAGGTTTTTCCTCCCTGCAATGACATTCTTCTCCCAAGCAGCTCTTCTTTGGAGAATAGCTCTACGTGATCTCTGCATTGCTCATTGGTGCAATCCACTCCTGTAGATGAGGGACATAAATCAGCTAAAATAAGAAAAGAACTACAACTGAAATTCCAATTTCCAAATCCAGAATACATAAAGATGATCAGTGGAGGAAAGATAAATGGAAAGCAAAAGGATAAATAAAGTTTACCATCCTTTCCTAATAAAAGATATCTATTAAATAAACAAATGTACACAGAGATGCGAAAGTACAAGCCTACAGGTCGCTTCTGCAACTGGATAACCAGAACCGTAAACAGTCTTTATGTTGGATGGTTTGGTGTTTTGATGATCCCTACCTTATCGAGCGCAACTTCGGAATTCATTGTCGACTTCAGTATATCCATGACAACTAAGGTTTAAAATAACATTATTTATAAGGTTATAATAGGCATTAGCATTAGAACAGTTTTGGTAGCCTCTTGTTATGCTATACATATGCGCACAAGCTGTAAAATGACAATCGCCATCTAGTTGTTATCCCATTATACCAGACATTATAAAATAAAACAGATGGCTGTTATTATCCATTTCCATTGTTCATCTATGCATGGACGGAGCTAGGGTGGCAGTTCTCCCTCCGGCTTTGGGAAATATCTTAGATACATGAGAGAGCCAGTTACTCTGTATCATTGATAACCATTTCCATGGCTCCTGTACTATGCAACCAAGCATTTTTTTTTTTGGAAATAGCTGTAACCACTCCACATATTTGTTCATCAATTAGTTGAAACTTTTCTAGTTAAATCGTCATTGTCAATTCAATATGCACATCGTCATACATACATACATACGTACATTATAGAGAGAGACACACACACACACGTATACTGGGTGAAAGCTTGTGTGTTTTGCGTTCTGGTGGAACAAGAGACGAGCAACCTGGTTTAGCATTTTTGTAAAACAAAAAAAATCTTTAGCCCTTTCTAATATCTCTTATTCACTCTCTTTTTTAAAATCCAAGCATGATCTTGTATTATTTACTTTTTGATTTTGTACTTGAAAATATTTATAGCTTAGCAACCATCATCGACTAAAGGGCATAACATAAAAATGGGAAGACATGATGTGGTTTTGGCAGCCGTATAACCCCAATCCGGAGTTCCAATAAAGAGAAAAAGCTCAGGTCTGTTTTCATTTTTATCTTTTTATTATTATTTCCCCTGTGTATTATTAACTTCTCTTTTACCTGCAGTTGTTGTGTTGATTTTGGTCAGAGCTTTGGCTTAAAATGTTATACATACCTGAAATAGTGATTGGGTCAAATAACAGTACACTATTTTCTGTTGATGAATGAAGTTATCATTTATCTAGCTCCATATATCTGTTTTATATTGTTTTCTTGTATAGTGTAAATTAAATATACCATTATATTTTAAATAAGAAAAAATTAAATTCATTCGTAAAATTGCTGATCTCAACAAAAATTATCTATTTCCAGCAATTCAAATATTCTAATCTGACCTACGAGATTCGAATCAAATTCAAGAAAACAAGGACATAGATTACCTAAACAGGCAAGTATTACTCCTCGACATCTCAATCAAAAGGCCCAAAATCCCAAAAAATTGTCGCCTATATAGCATCTGAAATTCAAAAACAACTAGAGAATTCGTCTCAAAAAATAAAAGAAATGGAAATTCTCTGAGATAGTGAGATATAATTCGTTCCTGATCTCAAATCAATCGGGAAAAAATAAAATAAAAACGATCGTAAAAAGAAAGCGGCTATCGCATCAGTATTCAAGGGTGAAGCAACGATCTTTAGATCAGGGCACAACAGAAGAAGGGTAAGTGATCGGGTTCCGGCGTGAGAACCGTTAGCGAACTCACCGGCGGTGGATCGGAGCACCTGGCCGAGATCGCATCGCCTCTAGGACGAAGATGGATTGCCTCCGGAGACCAAGATCAGATCGAAGCTGGGATCATTGAGGAGGGGTGGATGACAAAGGCTCGAAAGAGAAAGGGAGAGAGGGGGAGAGGAGACGATCGGTAGGAGGAAGAGTGAGGCTCGCTTTAGAATGAGGGGAGTACGCAAATTGAAATTTTTGTAACAATCGAGCTCGTCCGCCTTTACATAGACCCGTGGGTCCCTTTAGGCAATAATCGCCGGTTTAGGGAGAAGAATGTTCACGGAATACGCGAAAGGGCGTGCGTGTCCATGCGGCCCCCTTAGCTGGATACGGGCCCACCAACAGCAAATCGGCACAACGCTCAAGGTGAAAAGACAGTTAACGTCGGCCGGGGCCCACCTCCAACGGTTACTTCTGTGATCTGCAATGCCGGTTTGTTCGGCGATACAAACATTCATTAAATTTTCCATCTAGTATTTTTTTTTAAAATTCATATTAATAATATTATTAATCAATTTTTTTTATTTTAGATAATCAATAAAATTTGTATATCTATAATATCATCAATAGAACTTTGAGCCCTATATTACCTATATGAATATCATATTAATTATTGTCGTAAAACTTCAGAAGTCACTAACCACAGTAGCTGAAGTTCGCTTACGCAGGATGCTTTGATTAAAAATTTTTTTTGCTTAAATCAATCGAAATCTTAGAAATAGTAAAGAAAAAAGAAAGAATGTATGCGAGCATGAGAGCCGAAAGGATTTTCCTCCATCTCTCTTTCAGTTTGCTCTTATCCGAGATTGCTTATCCTTATCCCCTTCGTACCTCTTTTATAGGGAGGTTGAGCTCGTAGGCCACTTGCTGGAGTCTAGGTTTGTTAGGCCAAACATTGTAGGCTATTAAAGAGGAAGAAATCTTTCTCACTTCATCAAAAGCAAGATTGTTAGTTATGAATGTCAGACGTAGATTTGATCCATATAGCTGGTCAAACTAATGGTCCTATGTCCACAACTAGTGTAACCTCACCATGTCATCTTGCATGCACCTCAATGGAGTATTAATTTCGATCAACGAGTTTCCCCCATAACATTAATAATATCATTAATTTTTTTAAAATTTTTGTATAATCTATAAGAGTATTAAATGCTAGTATATATTTATAATGAAAACTTAGGTTATAAGAAGTTATCCATTCTTTATATAAATATTGGTATTAGTAATTTTTGTATAAATATACTCATCTATCATTAAAATTTATTACTTAACATATAATAAAAATTTGATAATTTAAGATTTCTATTCACTATAATTTATTTGATTATTATAATATATTTTAAAATATTTAGAAAAAAGAAAAAAATCATATCCCATGCATCGCATAGGGCAAGTATTAATAACGAATGTTTATGCTTAGTCTAATTAGAATTAATTGCTTAATGTGCAAAAAAAATTTGACTATTGAAGTCTTTTATTTATTATAATTTATGATAGTACTATATTATATTTTAATAATAATTAAAAATGAAGGCTTAAGTTGTATACGATTTTTTATTTATATTAAGGATAATGATATTAATGCACTCAGCTATAAATTCATTACTTAATATGCAATGTATATTAATGATACCGATATTTATAATATATTCAATCTTGCTTAATTTATAATAGAAATTTAGCTATTAAAATATTTTATTTAATATAATTTGTTACATATTTATACTATTGTGATGTCCCACCTAGCCGCACTAATATTAAATTATATTTTATTTAATATAATTTGTATATGATCTCTCTCTTCCTCCTCCTCTTCATCGTCGGTGAGGCTCCTTCCCCTCCGATCGACGTCATTCCTCCTCCCCTCCGACCGACGTCGCCCCTCCTTCCCCCTTTTTCTTTGGCCCCCCATCCCCGACCGCCCCTCCCTGCCATCCGCCAACTCCCCTCCATCGACCCCCACCTCCCATCATCTAATCCTCCCTCGGCCCCCACGAAATTCCTCCTCCGACGAACCCCCCTCCACCCTCGCTCGGCCCCAGCGAAACCCCACCCCACCACCCTCCATCTGACCCTCCTCGGTCCTAGCGAAACCCCTCCAGCGAACCCCATCCGACCCTCCCTCAATCGCCTGTGAAATCTTCCTCCGACGAACCCTCATCCACTCTCGACCCTCCGTCGACCCCTCGTGAAACTCCTCTCCCACACTCTATCCTCCTCCGACCTCGGTGCGAAATCAAACCCCCTTCCGGCGAGCCCCCTCCACCCTCCTTCGGCCCCCATGAAAACCCTACCCCCCCACCACCACCATTCTGACCCTCCTCCGATCGAGTACGAAGCCTCCTTCGGCCTCCTCGTCACTGTGCCCCCTCCCTTGGCCCCATCCTCGACCGTCCCTGCTCTCTCTTTCCTCTTTTTCTCTTTTCTCTATCTCACTATCTTGCTTTTATTTCGCAGGTTACCTCTAGTGCCGTCATCCTCCTCTAGCATCGTCGTTGGCGACCCTTGGAGCTTTCGGTACGATCCACTCTCTATAGCCATAGGTATAATTTTTTTAAAAAAATTTATAATATTATTTATTAATCATGTATATTTATAATAATTTATAGAATATTTATAATAAATATTATAAATATTTATTATAAATATTATAATTATCTGTATGCCATAGTTTTTGGGCCGAGCTGTGATGGTAGCCTTGGACCGTGCCATGTCGACGGTTGTGGACTAGATCTATCAATGAGTTGGATTCGGATCGAAATCTAGATATTTAGATCCGGACCTAATTTTAATTACTGATACCGAATCCAAATTCGAATCCCAACGGGTCTGTACATGATAGAGGAAGGGAGGGATCCGACCTCGCCGCCATCATTGGGAGGGAGGAGGTCCGATCTCGCCGCCATCATTAGGAGGGAGGGGGTCCAATCTCACCAACAAGAAAGATCAAGAGAGGAAGAGTAGAAGATCCGGCCTTGCTAGCATCACTGGGAGGGATGGGATCCGGCCTTATCGACGAGGGAGATCGAGAGAGTGAGAGAGGGAGGGATGGGGTCTGACCTCGTCAGGGAGGAAGATCAAGAGAGGAAAAAATTGGAAGGAAGGGGTTCAGCCTTGCCATCATCACTGGCGAGAGAGATCGAGAGAGGAAGAAAGGGAGTGATCGAGGGAATGACATACAGTCGAGTCGGCTCGAATACGCAGCCGAGCCAGCTCAGACTATGATTGAGCTGGCTGAAGGAGGACCCTAGCTAGATGTCTCAAGCATGGAGCTGGCTGTCTCAGGCATGGAGCCGGCTTGGCTTCCGAGTGAATAGAATTGGATATATCTCTCTAAGGTTCCAACTTTAAGCCCTAAGGAGCCACCATCATCTACTTTGTTATTCTTTCAGGTTTCTAAATTACACCAAGGTTCGCGCAATAGATCGGATCTATGATTATTGCTCATCCTTAATTATTTATAAATATAATTCATGTTGTAGAATTTATTGCATAACATTTTCTGAATGTTTATATCATGTTACTTTTGTTTATTGCATTGCATAACGATAGACCCATCAATTGATTAGTATATATATTAGAGACTATTTATTGATGCTATACTAATATTATTATTCAATATGTTATATTGATTAATGTTCATTAATATTGTAGATCACGATGGCATCGAAATGCTATCTAGCTTTCACCCCTGCCCCTTGGTGGGTTATGTGCAGTTCAGCATCCGAAGAGTAGTCGAAGCATATTCCATCCACCTCGGCATCGACTGCTTAGGGACCTCCACCATCGGCATCTACTCCATCGACGGCATCTACTCCATCGATAGCTGAGCCTCTACCATCGTCCATATCTGAGGCACATGCTACTACGCAGGCATCTGAGTGTACATTTTTATTATATTAGCACAACTTTATTTTTTATATAGTATTTATACACTTATATATTTGCATAACATATTTGCATTGTAGGTGCATCATCTAGTCGAATATTTCACGATCCCACATATATGGCACATGTGTGAAACTGCCAGCATTAGGTGATGGTCTATTACGATGCAGAGGAGAGATCAGTCGGGGAGACCGCGTAGGAGATGCATTCCTTTTTTGGAGTACTTGTGAGGCGGTCAGACATCATTCCCGTAGAGCCCAGAGATTGATGTTTGATGGATGCTGTCATCAGGGATTAGGTATGGGAGGAGATATGGATAAGTACGTGCATCTTAGTTATATTTATGTATTTTATATGTTTACACTATATATGTTTGATTAGAATAATTTTGTAACTGATTTTTGATAAATTTGTGCAGAAGATGTATGATTTTCTCGATTACAAGAGGGCTCGAGATACCCAACTGAAGAAGATCAGAGAGTTGTACTAGGATTACAAGGTCAAGCTCTACAGAGGATGGCTCGAGCACCGATGAGACACTTCGAAAGAGCTTATTTTTTGGATACAAGACTGTCCTTTGAGTCAGTGGAAGAGGATGATTAGACACCGAAAGAGCTAGAAGTTTGAGGTAAAATTCTTAATTTTTAAATTTTTTAATATGCTTAAAATTTTATTTAAATATTTTTAAATATTTATTATTTATTTGAATACTTGTTGGGCTATCTTTCATCAGAATCGGAAGAATCGTGCAGTCCAAGAGTATATGCACACTCTAGACCGCAAGTCTATAGCCAATCGTATGCATAGAGAGGTAATTAATTTTAAATATTATTAAATAAATTAAATTCATATTTTTTATCATCTTTTTGATAAATTTATTCTTTGTTATAGCTAATGAGAGATGGAGTGATGCCTAGCCATAGCGAGATCTTCCGATCCAGCCGCATGGACAAGATGGGCAGACCGATGAACGCCGTGATCGGGCATATTTTTATAAGTATTAAATATATATAAGTATATATGATTAGTATTATAGTATTTTTTATAAAATTTTATTTTAATCTATAATTACAAGATTAGTTAGATGCACTCATGAGCGAGGACTCGGATACCTCTAGGCCCCATGACCATCTATCTCAGGTCTTGGGGCCTGAGCACTCTAGGAGGATCTGATGCAGGTCCGGATGCATGCCGATAAGCTACTGGTCCGAGGCGAGCATCTTCTCACAAATTTTTGGTGTCGACAGTCAGGAGGAGCTTGAGGAGGCATTGGCACGGACAGATCATGCTGCGATGTGGGCAGATCGGACTGAGGAGCGTGCATATCATCTGAAAGGCATCGTGAGAGACATGATGTCGATGCTCAGCACATATTTTAGAGTCTTAGACTTCGAGGATATGTTGGCCCGCATTCCAGCTCTGGCTCCGACTTTAGCTCCAGCTCTAGCTCCGGCTCCAGCTCTAACTCCGACTCCAGCTCCGGCTTCGGCTCCTGGTGATGACGATGATGATGTAGATTTAGAAGACTTTTGATGTATTTTATTTTTTAAAAAAATATTATAATAAATTTTATTCGATAATAAAATTTTAGTATTTCAGAATAATTTTTGTATTTATTATATTTTTTTATATTATATATTTATATTTATCAGATAAAATATATAAAAAAATAAAAATTTTATTTTTTTAATTATTCAAGATCTACGACAGTAGTTTTATAATCGCTGTCATATCCATGCCAACCACTGTCATAGATTTTTAGTGCAAACGATGTCAACCGCTATATTAGACCTATGACAGTGGTTAAGAAATTGCTGCTATAGATTATCTATGGCAGCGATTATATAACCACTGCTGTAGGACAGCGGTTACATAACTGCTGCTATAGGTCGATCTATTACAGCGATTTATAAACCACTGCAATAGGCTATCTACGACAGTGGTTCAAACAACCATTGTAATAACCGCTGTCATAGAGCTACGGTAATGGCTGCAGTAGCAGCGGTTAGAAAATTACTGCCATAGCCTATGGCAGCAATTTTTTGAACTACAGCAGTGATTTCGAACCACTGCCATAGCCCTTTTTTATAGTAGTGAATTTTTCTTAAAAATCTGATTACCTTATTTTTTCATAAGGTTTAAAGGTTTTTTCGACGATAGTCGTTGCAACCAATCGCCAACCTATGGTCCCTTATTTACATTGCTGCGACCTGTATCTCTAGCTATCATAATTGCTGAGGAGAAGCTCCCTTATTTCGAGAATCAAGGGGAATGGGAAGTCCCTTATTCTATCGAGAAAGAAAGAGAAAAGAAAAAAAAAGAAAGGAAAAAAGAGAAAGTTTCTATCTCTTCCTTATTTCCTCTCTCTTCAAATTTTTGCTCTCTATTTTTCTCTAGGAAAAATTTATTTCTCTCTCTGCAAGTTTTTCTCTCTAAAAGTGGGTCTTTCTAAATTATTTCTCTTCCTACATGGATTTTATCTTTCTAAGATTGATTGAGTAAAAGGCTTTATTTTAATGATTTTGATCAAACTTAGTGAAGGTTACTGATCAATGATCACTGGATAACATATCGACGTCTATCTTGATCAGACTTAGATACTATTAGATTTGATCTATTTGATTCTATGGATCCAATTATATCTTAATCTAATCTTCATTAGATAAAGTTATTTATTTCAATCTGACCTTTGATCATCTAGTATTGTGTTAGCTCTTATCTTGACTCTTGCTAAATATTGATTTGATCATTCTCAATCTTTATTGAACCATCTATATCCTAATCTAATCTTAATTGGATCAATCCAAATCGTTGAGTATGATTATCCGTCAATCTCATCTTTCTTGATTATCTGTATTTTTTAATTATTGGACTCAATTCTGTATAATGGTATATGTTAGTGCAGAATCTGGTTGACGTCGGATTCAGCTAGAGTTTGGAAAGAAGAGGTCATCGTCGGTGATCTGCAAAATAAAGTTTCATCCGAAGTTGGTGGTGCTAGCTCCGGTAGGATCCTCCGATGATCAAGTCAGCTCTTTTAGCCAATAGAAATGGAGTGCTCAAACAAGAATTCAGCAGAGTTTTGGAAAGGAGAAGAGAGCTTAGAAAAAATATATTTGAAAGATTCCTTTTTATAGACGGAGCCTATCGTAATCATCCGATAGTAGAGTCGACTGTAGCAGACTGATAAATAATAGTCATAACCATCCTGATAAATGATAATCGTAACCATCCAGTAGTGGGATCGTCTGTTCATTGAGATTTAATAGTCAAAGTCTAGAAAAAGTAGGCATTGGTTGGTGAAGAACTTTGACATATATCAATTCCAAAGGAGTTTGGACTCCTAAAAAAAATACGGTTAGAGAGGATCATCTGAGAGAAATACTATTTGAAATCTAAAAGTAATCCATTGGAGGAATCTAGATGAAGTTTGACTGAAGAAAAAGTCCGAAAGAAGTTTGGCTCCTGGAGGAATCTGACTGAAGGAGACGTCCGAAAGAAGTTTGGCTCTTGTAGAAATCTGACTGAAGAAGACGTCCGGAAGGAGTTCGGCTCCTATAAAAATTCGACTATAGGAGACGTCCGGAAGAAGTTTGGCTCCTATAGAAATCCAACTGAAGAAGACGTTCGGAAGGAGTTCGGCTCCTATAGAAATTCGACTGAAGAAGAGGTCTAAAAGGGGTTCGACCGCTAGAGAGAGTTCGAATGCTTGAAGGAGTTCGGCTGGGGTTTGACCACTGGAGGAAGTCTGGGAGGGATTCGATCGTTGGAGGAGTTTGACTACTAAAGAAGTTCGATCGAGGTTTGACTGCTGGAGGGAGAATTCTCAATCGAAGCTTTCCATGATTATCAATCGCATTAGACTAAGCATCAGACTGAACTTCGATGGAAGTAAAGTTTATCTCCAATAATAGTCCTTCCACTTTCGAGTTCGAAATTTGAAAGAAGGGAGTATAAAAAGACGACTATCAAAGTCCTTTTTTGGGCTCTACATCCGTTGAGGTTGAAGTTGAAGCTCGGAAGAGATCTTATCTCTAGTCGAGGTTGAAGAAGATCTTATCTCCTATTAAGATTGACATTGAAGCTCGGAGAGAGATCTTATCTCCAATCGAGGTTGAAGGAGATTTTATCTCCTATTAATGTTGGCGTTGAAGCTCGAGAGAGATCTTATCTCTAATCGATATTGAAGAAGATCTTATCTCCTATTAAGGTTGAAGCTCGGGGGAGATCTTATCTCCAGTCGAGTTGGAGCCTCTCTTCTCGTCTCGTCTAAAATGAATGAGGCCTTCAACTTTGCTCATATTAGGATAAGGTTCTCCTTCTATTCCTAATGGACTGTAGGGACACATAAGGGCCGTTGTCAGGGTCTCTCTCATCATCTCGTCTAAAACGAATGAGGTCTTCAACTTTGCTCACGTTAGGATGAAGTTCTCCTCCTATTCTTCTTAACAGACTGTAGAGGCATATTAGGGTCGTTGTCAGGGCCTCTCTCCTCATCTCGTCTAAAATGAACGAGGCCTTCGACTTTGCTCATGTTAGGACGAGGCTCTCCTCCTTTTTCTATGGGTCGTAGGGCCGCATAAGGGTCATTATCAGGATCTCTTCCCTCATCTCGTCTAAAATGAACGAGGCCTTCGACTTTGCTCACGTTAGGATGAGATTTTTCTCCTATTCCTAACGGACTGTAGGGGCATATAAGGACCGTTATCAGGGTCTCTCCTCTCATCTCATCTAAAATGAATGAGGCCTTCGACTTGCTCATATTAGGATGAGATTCTCTTTATGTTCCTAACACGACTACTATTGATTACTTCTTTCCTATCATCACATAGTTTTTACACCAAGAAATCATAATATTGAAATGGAGGAAATTTTATTGAAGATAAATTGCTGGTAGTACATCCTCATATTTTTTCAATGCTAAGATCGTGAGAGCGTTGTTCCTCCGAGCTTCTTTAGGTGATAAGTTTCGGATCGAACGACCTCCTCTATTTCATACGGGCCTTTTCAATTTGGGGCAAGCTTTTTCTGGCTCTGAGGTTGAGAGATGGCAGCTCGTCGAAGTACTAGGTCCCCTAGAGATAGTATTTATGATGCCGAGAGGCGGTCGATCTTCTTGTTGTTCCTTTCTTTTTGGTGGTTCTAGCTGCGGCGGTGCCCTCGATCAATCTTCTCTTGCTTCAGGTCGACGTCTGTGGAGCATTGAGGGGGGCGTAGTTGTGAAATCTTTTAAGAGGAGAACTTCGTCATGCCCTTCTGTCGGGGCTTCTTTGACGATGAGCTTGAGGAGTTCGGACTCGCTTACGCTCAGAAAAAGTCCGTGAGTGTGGTCGAACTTCATTCGGCCCTAAATCAGCTATGGATTTATTAGACTCGCCCGCCTGCCATTCTTCTATGGCTTCCTCATCCTTCAACTTAAAGGCTTCTTTTACTCGGACATATCCTTCAGCTCGAGCTAGTAAATCGGCAAAGTTCCTAGGGTACTACTTCTTCAGAAAGAACAACAAATCATTCTTGTGAAGGCCGTCCTTGAGTGCGGCCATTGCAATAGACTGGTCCAGATTTCAGACCTCCAATGCAGCAGTATTAAATCAGATAACATAAGCTCGAATTGATTTTTTCTTCTTCTGCTTGATATTCATCAAAAAATTTGAACCTCAGCACGGACGTTGGTTGCTGATAAAGTGAGCTACAAACTGATGGCTTATCTGATCAAAGAAGAAGATCATACCTGATTTCAATATCGAGTACTAGTTTATTGCTACTTTCTTTAAGATAGATAGAAAAACTTAGCATAAGATGGCGTCTAGTACGCCATGAAGCAGCATCATGGTTCGAAAGGCCTCCAAGTAATTGATCAAATTAGAGATTCCATCGTAGCTTTCAAATTGAGAAAGCTTGAAGTTTGATTAAATGGACTCTTGCATAATTCAGAGAGAGAAAGAAGGATCGGTGCAAATGTCGTCATGGCGAGTCGGGGTGACATGGCGGAGTTCCTCAATTCATCGATCAATCTTCTATAATTTTTGATCGAGGATGTCGTCTCGATCGCAGATCTTGGAAAGCTTTCAACCGTAAATGGAAAAGATTTCTTTCAAAGAAGAATCATGATTCGATCAAGAATCCTCTACTCTCTATTTCTCCTTCTCTAGGGTGACGAGTATGCTAGCCTAAGTGCTCTTTCTCGGGATCGATTTTTGACATACCGATGGAGGGTTTCTTGGTGGAATCACCACTGGAGGTTCCGCATGGTCTGCACCATCTCGATGAGGCCCTGAACTCACTGCATCAGTAGGTTAAACTGCTTCGGATTTACCATAACCGTCGATAGAGGAGGAGATTAAAGCACCGATACTAGAGCAGGAATGGATGGGTCTGGCGGTAGAAGTGATAGATCTTCGGGTAGTCACCTTCTTTGAAGATATTTCTTGAAATCGAGAAAGAGGATGGAGATGGATCTTAAAGAAGAAGATCCACAGGATCGACTGAGCACTCTTTTAAGAACAAGGATACCTCAAAAATAGAGATCCTCTTTCTAGCATCAATTCTGTTGGTGTAGAATCTGATTGACGTCGGATTCAGCTGGAGTTGGAAAAGAAAAGATCACCGTCGGTGATCTGTAAAATAAAATTTCGTCCGGAGTTGGTGGTGGTGGCTCCGATAGGATCCTTCGACGATCAAGTCAGCTCTTTTAGCCAATAGAAATGGAGTGCTCAGGTAAAAATTCAGCAGAGTTTTGGAAAGAATAAGAGAGCTTAGAGAAAACATATATGGAAGGTTCCTTTTTATAGACGGAGCCTGTCATAACCATCCGATAGTAGAGTCGACTGTAGCAGACTGATAAATGACAGTCGTAACCATCCTGATAAATGACAATCGTAACCGTCCAGTAGTGAAATCATCTATTCATTGAGATTTAATAGTCGAAGTCCAGAGAAAGCAGACATTGGTTGGTGAAAAACTTTGACATATATCAATTCCAAAGGAGTTCGGACTTCTAAAGAGAATATGGTTAGAGAAGATCATCTAAGAGAAATACTACTTAAAATCTAGAAGTAATCCACTGGAGGAATCCAGATGAAGTTTGACTGAAGGAGAAGTTCGGAAGGAGTTCGACTTCTGAAGGAATTCGACTGAAGGAGATGTTCGGAAGGAGTTTGGCTCCTATAGAAATCCGACTGAATGAGATATTTGAAAGAAGTTTGGTTCATGTAGGAATCTGACTGAAGAAGAAGTTCAGCTCTTGGAGGAATCTGACTGAAGAAGAGGTTCAGAAGGAGTTCGGCTCTTGTAGAAATCTGATTGAAGGAGATGTCCGAAAGAAATTCGACTTCTATAGAAATCCGATTGAAGAAGAGGTTTGAAAGAGGTTCAACCGTTGGAGGAAGTTCGGGTGCTTGAAGGAGTTCGGTTGGGATTTGGCCACTGGAGGGAGTCCGGGAGGGGTTCGACCGTTGGAGGAGTTCGGCTACTAAAGAAATTCGATCGAGGTTTGGCTATTTAAGAAAGAATTTTCAATCGAAGCTTTCCATGATTACCAATCGCATTAGGCTAAGCATCAGATTGGACTTCGATGAGAACGGGGTTTATCCCCAATAGTATAGTTGTCTCGATAAAAAGATATCCAACAGTAGGATATTATCATATGATCTATGAATTGATGATTCTGAAAAAAATTTATGAAATTATATAGATTTGTTGGAGTAGAGTGATATAAGTAATACTGCACTTTTTTGATATTTATCGATAAATTATAAAATATTTTATATATTAGATTATTCATGGTTTATGAATCTAATGCATGTATTTTAAATTACTGAATATATCCTTTTTTTCAAAATATTAGATGATTTATGATTGAATGTATTGAATTTGATATAAATCATATAGATTGATTTTGATATTGTATGATTTTATAAATTATTTGATTTGGAATATGAAATATATTTTTGAGAAAAATATATTAATTTGAGATGAATTTTGACTCATAGACTGACTATATATATTTCGAACCCAACCAATGGAGGTTAAATGCTAGTAATATGATATCCTACTAGTAGAGATTATGCACTGATACTTTGATTTAGTTTATGATGATCAAGATGTACATGATATTTTAAAAAAAATAATTTATAAATGAAAATAAATTTGCATGTATTTTATTTGATTATTTTATATATTTTGAATTAAAACACCTTGCATGCTTATTTTTAATATATTATTATTTACTAAATTTATTTAACTAAATTATGCATTGCTTACTAGGTTATTTAGCTCATTACTCTATAGTTTATTATTTTTACAGATTTAAAGGACTAGCTTGACTCGAGGATTTATTATGGAAGAGTGAATTAGAGGCAGATTTTAATATTTTTATTTTAGATTAGAATTTATTAAAATTTCATGCAAGGGTATGGAATATTATTTTATAATATATTTAATTTATTTATTTAAAATAAAATTAAATATTAATTATTTAAATTTAATTTTATTATTATTTTATAATATTATGATAAGATGTCTTGTATGCTCACGAGGAGAGTTCTCTATGAATATGCAGTAATTATCATGATCCTTGACTCACGATCTTAGATTTGAAGTATAACAATTATATTTAAAAAATAATTAAAAAATAAAAAAAATTATACTCTACACATCATGTGAGGCTTGTATTAATAACAAAAATTCTGCATGGAGATTTAGCTAATGCTAAATTTATCATTTATCATATAGATGTAAGTATTAATGGTAGAAATTTCTACTTGGCTACAAGCAAAGTTCATTACTTAATATGCGACAAAAATCTAGCTACCAAAACCTTCTCTATTATAATTTATATTATTACATTGCATTTCTAGAACTATTAGATAAAAAGAAAAAGTCATACCCCATGCATCATGTAAGTTATATGCTAGTTAAATATAATTCTTCATTTTGGCTAATTATAAGTATGGCTCTTATTTAATACATTTCTTTATTTTATTATATATATCTAAAATGACTGTAGCTATTCATTAAAATTTTTTAATTCTTAATAAGTTTATAAAATTTTAATACCTTCCCTCTTGATAAATAAATTTCCTATTTTAATAGATGAATCTCTTATAACACATTATTTAGTGTTATATTAGTTGGTTTTGATATTAGTGACAACCATTATTTGTATCTACATAATTTTTTTTACTAAATATTTTTATTTAAAGTTCATTTTTTCATCAAATTTTCTTAAAAACTTGTATGTTTTAAAAATAATATTTTTATCGAGTGAATAGTGATAAAAAGACATTATCATTCTTTTTTATTATTGTTTATTAATATTATAATAGTTATCATAAAAAGAATTTTAAATGGCATGCAAGTTAGTAAACCATTTTATTTCGAAGCAAATAATGGCTATATTTGCTCCTATAGCTAATACAATATGAAGATAAGCCTATAATGATCATTTATTATCAAATGTTTATTATCAGTGGATATTATATCTATCTACTTACTTAATGATAAGTGAAAACTGAAAACACATGACAGATAATGAAATATCAAACTATCATTGATTATATAAGTATTAGTTATACTTATAATATTTTCTAGGTTATGAGCAAAATTGATACTTTATAATATTTTCTAGTTAAAATAGATATTATTATACTTATCTAAAGTAATATTGATAGGAGTTTTTGGTCAGCCATTTATTAAAATTCATGTTTTGGATCTAGTTTCATGACCAATGATTTTATGATATACCTCGTAGCACTAGTTAAAAATATCTAGGTTATTATAAATAACCTTAGTTTCAAGACTTTGTGCGCATGAGGATCCAAAAAAGGAAATATGGTTTCTATAATTATGGTGTAATCTATATTCTAACTTGCTACATACTGCAGCATCTTTATCCCTCACATATTCTCTTTCATCTCCTATAGAGCAAACATCAAGATTTTTCTTTCCAATCTCTTTATTGTATGAGTTCCATTAAAAAAAAAAAAAAGACAAAACATCAATTTCTATCTGTTAGATATGTGCTCTAGAAGCCAGATTAGTTGTCATTTGTAATACACATCTAAGAATAATTTTATAATTTTGACTATAAATTAATAAATAAGTTATTTTCTATTACAGTATATATTTAAAAGTGTCTGTGATACATCCTTTGAGTTAATAGTAATGATAATTCATATTTTCAAGAGTTGAAAATTTAAGACATGAATTTTCATAATTAACTCATAAACTGCTTCCGACCGTAGGATCATCATGAGGATGGATGATTCGATCCGAAAGGTTGGTGTACGATCACTTTCTTTAGGATAGATGTAGTCTTGAGTCTATGGTATGGAGACACTGGAGTGAGAGTACAGATACTCATTAGAAAATGAGGGCACTGAGTATGACCATCTCGAGTAGTCATAAGAAAGTCTATCTTCTCGTCGATGACTGACTCAATGTTGTAGTGGTGTGTCTAAATTTTTGACCTAAGGATGCATTGACAGTTCATCTTGAGGGATGTTATAGTTTGACTATATCATAACTCAATTTTCTAGCCTATTCGAAATCCTAAGGTAGTATGTTGGCTATAGCATGTTCATTGTAGGAATAGGATTACACTTATAGAAGATCTATCTATCTCGGTAGATGAGGAGTAACCCTATGATAATCATGAGATTAAGTCCATAAGTCCATGGCCATGGCAGAGTGAGGATGATAGAAAGAGTTTCTATTAGAGTTTTACATTGAACTTGAATCAAATAATTAATTCATATGACAGACATTGATTTTGATGAGTTCACCTTAACCCTAATCCTATCGGAGCTCAAGATAGAAGAATTCAATCACATAGGTAACTATGTGATTTTGACGAGTTCACCTTAACCCTAATCCTATCGGAGCTCAAGATAGAAAAATTCAATCATATAGGTAACTATATCGAGAGGTTCGTTTTGATGGATTACCATCATATACTGCTAGATATGGCTGATGAATTTTGAAAATAATTAGGATGATTTTGATGATCAATCATTCTATTTGTATGAATCAGAAAAATTTTGATCCATCGAAAGGTGTTTCGATGATGTCGATGATGGAGATCGCGACATGTCTTATTACCATATAGAATTGAACCTAACTGGATTATATAAACAAAGGTTTGGGTATGAATGTCATCAATTGAGTTAAGCCAGTTTGATTGATTTGAATTAGATCTAATCAGGTTTAAGATAATCATGCTAGCATATGATTGAGCCTGACTTTCTCCTTCTAAAATCTTTCTGATTCATCACAATCGAGTCAAATTTGATTTGACTCATTCTTATATTTTAAATGGATTTATTTTCATCTAACTGAAATAAGTTTAGATTAGATTAATTATAGAAATTAAGATCCATTCATAGTCAAATTGGACTAAAGTCAAAAATTGACCTATTTGAGAGAATTGAGGGTCACCATGATCATATACTTTTAGAAAATTCTCTAAAAATTATTTTGATCTAATTTTTAGATATGTGATAGAGCACGAGTTATGCATTGGGTGTACCAAATTTCATAATTTTTAAAGATATCTAGATTAAGTTATGATAGAGTTTGATTTGAATTAAACTCTTAAGGGAAGAGTCCTAGGCGTAGTGGACTTTTCCTTATCTACTAATGTCGACACCTTTTTGAATCATTTTGTATGAAAAAAATAAATTAGATCTGATGGTTTTTCATGGAGAATAAGTTCTAGAGTCCTAATGATAAAATAAAAAAATTATTTTGATCAAAAAGAACTCTAAGTAGGCATTGGACATAAAAGCCTTTCTCACGTCAAAGTGCATTCAATGCAAGAAATAATTTTCCATACCCAAAGTCTGTCATCCCTGATAGGATTAAGTTTGGGTTTGGACTTGGATAGCTTAATTAGATCTAGCGGTTAATCAAATCGAATCAAGAGTTGGTTATGTGAGATCAAAAAAAGCTTAGATTTAACCAGCCTAATAGGATTAAGTCTGGGTCAAGATCGAATCACATTGAGATGTGACTCGATCAAGTCAAGACATAATTTGACTCCATGGTTCAAGTCTGAATTGTAGGCTAACCCAATTGCTTCTGATTCGATAATTTGATGTCTAAGATAAGTTTGGTAGATATGATCGATTGATTTTTAATTAGGAGCTACTCGATCTGAATGTATTTTTGTCAAGTTAATGACATTTCCTTCCACCGATCTCACTTATCTGGTCATTTGTATCGATCCAGTTCTATTTTGAGGTGGCTAACAATTCGAGCCAACCTATACCATTAGGTTAGTCATAATTGTTATGACTCAGTCAAGTCAAGTTTAAAGAGACCTAAATTAAATCTTCCTAAAAAAATATTAAGTCTAAGATCTTCCACCATTGTAGATGTACGAGTTCTTCCTAGAATTGATTATTCTCGGCTGGATACAGTGGTTCAGTTACACCAAAAAGATGCAACCATGTCTATTAGGCATTGGATGTTATGAGTTGGAGGCTGGGTTAGGCTCAATATTCCAAATACGGTGAGAAACCCAATCAGAAATCCAATCTATGCAAATGATGGATCTGACTTAACTAAGAAGTGGATCAATATTTTGGACACATTGAGATTCATGAATTAGAGATCAAATTTGGGTGTACCATATTAGAAAATCATTAGACAAGAGTTATCCACTCATCGGTTGATCCATCATTAATAATTATTAGATGAGGTGATGAGTCAATTGGTGGGACTACACCATCCACTAGAAATCTATAATCTTGAAGATTTTTGCATCTCTACCAAGAAAGTATAGGAATCCGAGTAAATAGTAGAAGCCTAATTTATTTAAAAATAAAATTTTTAAATAAATTATTTAAGTCTAATTATAAAATCTAACTAAAAATATTGACTCTCTATAGAAAATTATCTGCGTCCAACCCACTAGTCCATATCCTGAACATCCATAGATTGACCGAACTTAACTACAAGGATTAACTCCAAAACTTTAAAATTATTTTAGATTTTGAGAAATTGACTCATGTGTTAGAATAGAATCCTTCCATCTTACCAGCCTATCCATCCGTTGATCAGAGAGTGTCTTTCAAGAAGGTGATGAATGAAGATAACAAAGCCAGGTATTACATGTTGAGCTCGATGTTTGATGAGCTCTAGCGCCAATATGAAGACATTAAAACTAGTCATCAAATGTTGGCTCATTTGCAAGAGTTGTTTTGTGAACAGAATCGCACAGCCAAATATCAAATTACTAAAAGATTTTTTAAGGCTCAAATTCATAATGGGCAGTCAGTCCAAGATCATTATCTTATGATGATCAAAAACTTGAAAGAGCTTGAAAAGCTTGGTGTCAAGTTAGACCAGGATCTGTAGACTGACATAATTTTGCAGTCTTTAATTGATGCGTATGGGCAGTTCATCATGAACTACCATATGCATAAACTTCATAATACCTTGGCTGAGCTTATGAATATGCTGGTTACTGCTGAGTTTTCTATAAAAAGTTCTAAAGGATTGGTACTTATTGTGGAGCAGACTTCTTCCAAGAGAAAGTCTTTTGGAAAGAAGAAGAAGTCCGCGAAGAAGTAGAAGATGAGTGAAGAGAAGAAGAAGAAGAAAGAGCTGAAGAAGAAGACCGCTGATAAAAAAAAATATTTTTATTGCAACACTGATGGCCATTGGAAGTAGAACTATCCTCTTTACCTGGTCAGCCTGAAGAACAAGGAGGCAGGTCCTTCTAGAGGTATGCTCGTTATAGAATTTAATCTTATGATTTTTTTTTGCATCCAATTGGATGCTTGACTCTGGTTCTAGTGCTCACTTGTGTACTTCTATGTAGGATCTTGAGGATAGCAGGAGACTGAGGGATGGTGAAATAATTCTACACGTCGAAAATGAAGCAAGAGTTGCTGCTGTGACCATGAAAATTTATCCTCTACGATTATCGTCAGGATTAGACTTAGTACTTAGGGAGTATTTTTGTGTGCCTACAGTAAGTAGAAATTTGATTTTTATTTCATGTTTAGTACAGAAAGACTATGTAATTAGTTCTTTTAAAGATCATTATAATATTTTTTATGAAAGAAATAAAATTATAAGTGGTTTTCTTATAAATGATCTCTATCGATTATATATTGATATTTTTATTTATAATATCGAGCAAAACGTGAATGCCATAGGATCAAAGTGACATAGAAATAGTCTAAATGATAGGTATCTTTGGCACCTTAGGTTAGATCATATAGCTGAAGATAGGATTAACAAATTAAAAAAATTTGGACTATTGAGTCCGTTGACTTTCGAGTTATATTCGATTTATGAATCATATCTTCATGACAAAATGGCCAAGTTTTCTTCTGTGGGACATGAGAAAAGGGCTATAGACCTACTTGCCCTAATACATACTAATGTATGCGGCCCATTTAATGTGTCAGCCATAGGCAATTATATCTACTTCATTATCTTTACCAATGATTTATTTCGGTACGGGTATGTGTATTTGATGCGATACAAGTCTGAAGTTTTTAAAAAGTTCAAAAAATTCAGACTCGAAGTAGAAAAATAAATAAAAAAATCCATTAAAATTCTTCGATCAGATCGAGGAGGCAAATATCTTAGTCAAAAATTCTTAGACTATCTTAAGGATAATGGCATGGTCTCATAATGGACTCCATCTAGAATGCCTCAACTCAACAAAATTTTAGAATGGAGAAATCGGACCCTATTAGATATGGTTCGATCCATGATGAGCTTCATGGACCTTCTTGAGTTCCTTTAGGGACATAATCTATTGACCGCTATATATCTATTGAATAGGATTTCATCTAAAATTATTTCTACCACACCGTATGAGATATGGCATAATAAAAAATCAAGTCTGAGTCATCTTAAAATTTAGGATCGTCCGACCCATGTCAAGAGACAATAGACGGATAAATTAGAGTCTAGATCCTTTAGAGATTGATTTATTAGATATCCTAAAGAGTCATTAGGATATTTTTTCTATCTTCCGAAAGATCATAATGTGATTGTGAGTTGACACACCATCTTTCTTGAAAAATAGTTTATTCAAGATAATGACATCGAAAGATAAATTAGGCTCGTGGAGAAAGTCTCCCAAGAGTCACGAGCCAAGGAACCTATCGAACCCAATTAGATTGAGCCAGTCCAATCACTATCTCGTCCACCTCATAGATCAGAAAGAATTTTTCATCCTCTTGAAAGGTACTTAGATACTGTTGGTGCAGAATTTGATCGACGCTGGATCGAGCTGGAGTTGAGAAAGAAGAGGTCGCCACTGGTGATCTGCAAAATAAAGTTTCGTCCGAAGTCGGTGGTGGTGGCTCCGGTAGGACCCTCCGATGATCAAGTCAACTCTTTTGGCCAACAGGAATGGAGTGCTCAAAAAAGAGTTCAACAGAGTTTTAGAAAGAAGAAGAAAGCTTCAAAAAAATATATATGGAGGATCTCTTTTTATAGACGAAGCCTGTAGTGGACTGATAGTGACAGTCATACTGTCCGATAGTGGGCCGCTCGGGGCTACATGAGATTTGCTATCGAGAGAGAGGTGTCGTCTGACTGATGTGCCCATTCGTCAATATTTAATAGTCAAAGTTCAGAGTAAGCAAGTATTGGTTGGTGAAGAACTTTGATATATATCAATTATAGAAGAGTTTGGACTCCTAAAGGAAATACGACTATAGGAGATAATCCGAGAGGAATGCTAGCTAAAATCTGAAAGTAATCCGTTGGAGAAATTCAACTGAAGAAGAAGCCTAGAAGAAGTTCGACTTCTGAAGAAATTTGACTGAAGGAGAAGTTTCGAAGGATTTTGGCTCTCAGAGGTATCCGACTGAAGGAGAAGTTCGAAAGAAGTTCGATATCCAGAGAAATCCGATTGAAGAAAAAGTTCGAAAGAAATTCGACTCCTGAAGGAGTTCGACTGGAGCTGCTGGAGGAGTTTGACTAGGGTTCAGCCGCTAGAGGAGTTCGATTGGGGTCCGACTATTGGAAGAGTTTGATTGGAGTTCGATCGCTGGAGGAGTTCAGCTGGGGTCCGATTACTGAAGGAGTTCGGCTGGGATTCGACCACTGAATGAAAAATTTTTGATCGAAGCTCTTCTGTGATTATCAGTTGCATTAAGCTAAGCATCATACTGGATTTCAACGGGAGTAGAGTTTATCCCTAATAATAGTCCTCCCATTTTCAAGTTCAAAATTCAAAGAAAGGGAATACAAAAAATACGATCGTTGAAGTCCTTTTTCAGGCTCTGCACCTATTCAGATTGAAGCTCGGGGAAGATCTTATCTCCAATCGAGGTTGAAGGAAATCTTATCTCCAACCAAGGTTGAAGGAGATCTTATCTCTTGTTAAGGTTGACGTTGAAGCTCGGGAGAGATCTTATCTCCTATCGGGGATGAAGAAGATCTTATCTCCTGTTGATGTTGATGTTGAAGCTCGAGAAGATCTTATCTCCAACCAAGGTTGAAGGAGATTTTATCTTCTGTTGACGTTGAAGTTGAAGCTCGGAAAAGATCTTATCTCCAATCGAGATTGAAGGAGATCTCATCTCCTATTGACGTTGAAGTTAAAGCTCGGGGAGATCTTATCTCCAGTCGAGGTTGAAGGAGATCTTATCTTCTGTTGACATTGGAGTTGAAGTTGAAGCTCGGAGAGATCTTATCTTCAACCGAGATTGAAGGAGATCTTATCTCCTATTAAAATTGACATTAAAGCTCGAGGAAGATCTTATCTTCAGTCGAGATTGAAGAAAATCTTATCTTCTATTAAAGTTGAAGTTGAAGCTCGAGGCAGATCTTTTGTCCAGTCGAGGGTTGAAGAAGATCTTATCTCCTATTGACGTTGAAGTTGAAGCTCGAAAAATATCTTATCTCCAACCGAGGTTGAAGGAGATCTTATCTCCTATTGACATTGGAGTTGAAGTTGAAGCTTGGGAAGATCTTATATCCAGTCAGGGTTGAAGGAGATCTTATCTTCTATTGACGTTGAGGTTAAAGTTGAAGCTCGTAGGAGGTCTTATCTCCAATCGAGGTTGAAGAAGATCTTATCTCCTATTGAGATTGACGTTGATGCTCGGAGGAGATCTTATCTTCCGTCGGGATTGAAGGAGATCTTATCTTCTATTGATGTTGACATTGAAGCTTGGGGAGATCTTATCTCTAGCTAAGGTTGAAAAAGATCTTATCTTCTGTTGAGGTTGACGTTGAAGCTTGGGAGAGATCTTATCTTTAGTCAAGGTTGAAGGAGATCTTATCTTCTATTGAAGGATTGGAGCTCTAGAAAGATCTTATTTCTAATCGAGGTTGAAGGAGATCTTATCTCCTATTGATGTTGACGTTGAAGCTCGAGAGAGATCTTATCTTCAATCGAGGTTGAAGGAGATTTTATCTCATGTTGATGTTAAAGTTGAAGCTCAGGAGAGATCTTATCTCCTACTAAAGTTGAAGGAGATCTTATCTCCTGTTGATGTTGACGTTAAAGCTCGGGGAGATCTTATCTCCAACCGAGGTTGAAGGAAATCTTATCTCCTATTGAGGTTGACGTTGAAGCTTGGAAGAGATCTTATCTTCTGTCGGGATTGAGAAAACATCTTATCTCCTGTTTGATGTTGACGTTGAAGCTCGGGGAAGATCTTATCTGCAGCCAAGATTGAAGAAGATATTATCTCCTATTGAGGTTGATGTTGAAGCTCGAAAAAGATCTTATCTCCAGTCGAGGTTGAAGGAGATCTTATCTTCTATTGAAGGGTTGAAACTCGAGCGAGATCTTATCTTCAGTCGAGGTTTGAAGAAAAGATCTTATCTTTTTACAGACGTTGACGTTGAAGCTCGGAGAAGATCTTATCTCCAACCGAGGTTGAAAGAGATCTTACCTTCTACTGAGATGATGTTGAAGCTTGGGGGAGATCTTATTTTTAGCCGAGGTTGAAGAAGATCTTATCTCCTATTGAAGTTGAAACTCGGAGAAGATCTTATCTTCAGTCGAGGTTGAAGGAGATCTTATCTTCTATTGACGTTGAGTTGAAGTTGAAGCTCGAGGAGATCTTATCTCCAACCGAGGTTGAAGGAGATCTTATCTCCTGTTGACAGTTAAGATTGAAGTTGAAGCTTAGGAAGATCTTATCTCCAGCCAAGATTGAAGAAGATCTTATCTCCTGTTAAGATTGACGTTGAAGCTTGGAAGAGATCTTATCTCCAATCGAAATTGAAGGAGATCTTATCTTCCGTCGCGTTGATATTGAAGTCTGAAGGAGATCTTATCTCCAACCGAGGTTGATGGAGATCTTAGTTTCTATTGAAGGATTGGAGCTCGAAGAAGATCTTATCTCTAGCCGAGGTTAAAGAAGATCTTATCTTTTATTGACGTTGACGTTGAAGCTCGAAAGAGATTTTATCTCCAATCGAGGTTGAAGAAGATCTTATCTCCTATTGACGTTAAAGTTAAAGCTCGGAGGAGATCTTATCTCTAATTGAGGTTAAAAGAGATCTTATCTCCTGTTGATGTTGACGTTGAAGTTGAAGCTTGGAAAAGATCTTATCTCCAGTCAAGATTGAAGGAGATCTTATCTCCTATTGAAGGATTGGAGCTCAGGAAAGATCTTATCTTCAGCTGAGGTTGAAGGAGATCTTATCTCCTATTAACGTTGATGTTAAAACTCGGAGGAAGATCTTATCTCCAATCGAGTCAGGACCTCTCTTCTCACCTCATCTAAAATGAATGAGATCTTTGATTTTGCTCATGTTAGGATGAGGTTCTCCTCCTATTTCTAACGGACTGTAGGAGTACATAAGGGCCATTGTCAGGGCCTCTGCCCTTATATCATTTAAAACGAACGAGGCCTTCAACTTTACTTACATTAGGACGAGGTTCTCCTTCTGTTTCTAACAGACTGTAGGAGCACATAAGGGCCATTATCAGGGCCTCTCCCCTCATCTCATCTAAAATGAACGAGGCCTTCGACTTTGCTCATGTTAGGATGAGGTTCTCCTCCTATTTCTAACTGACTATAGGGGCACATAAGGACCGTTGTCAGGGCCTCTCCCCTCATCTTGTCTAAAATGAACGAGGTCTTTGACTTTGCTCATATTAGGATGAGGTTCTTCTCCTATTTCTAATAGACTATAGGGGCACATAAGGGCCATTGTCAGGACCTCTCCCCTCATCTCGTCTAAAATGAACGAGATCTTCGATTTTGCTCACATTAGGATGAGGTTCTCCTCCTATTTCTAACGGACTGTAGGAGCACATAAGGACCATTGTCAGGGCCTCTTTCCTCATCTCATCTAAAATGAATGAGGTCTTCGACTTTGCTTACATTAGGACGAGGTTCTTCTTCTATTCTTAATGGACTGTAGGGGCACATAAGGATCATTGTCAGGGTCTCTCCCCTCATCTCATCTAAAATGAGTGAGGCCTTCGACTTGCTCATGTTAGGATGATATTCTCCTTCTGTTGCTAACATGGTCACTATTGATTGCTTCTTTCCTATCATCATATAGTTTTTGCACTAAGAAATCATAATATTGAAATAGAAAAGTTTTATTGAAGAAAAATTATCGATAGTACATCCTCAAAAATTTCAAGATCGTGGGAGTATTGTTCCACCGAGCTCCTTTAGATAATAAGTTTCAGACCAGACAACCTTCTTTATTTCATATGGGCCTTTTCAATTCGAGGCAAGCTTCTTCTGACTCTGAGGCTGAGAGATGGTGGCTCGCCGAAGCACTAAGTCCCTCAGAGATAGTATTGATGATGCCGAGAGACGGTCGATCTTCTTGTTATTCCTTCCTTCTTGGTGGTTCGGGCTATGGCAGTGCCCTCGATCGATCTTCACTTGCTTCAGACCGACGTCTAAAGAATCGACCCAATCGACCTCTTCTGATGAGCTTCTCGATCTTATCTTAGAGCTGAATGCATTCTTCAGTATCATGACCGTGGTCACGATGGTAGAGATAGTATTTACTAGAATTGCTCTTGCTTGGGTGAGTGCGCATTCTTTCAGACCTCAATAGTTGCTCCTTGATCTCCATCAATACTTACATTTTTGGAGCATTGAGGAGGGCATAGTTGTGAAACCTTCTGAGGAGAGAACTTTTTTGCACCCTTCCATCGGAGCTTCTTTGACGATGAGCTTGAGAAGGAGTTCGAGCTTGCTTACGCTCAGGAGGAGTCTGTGAGCATGGCCGAACTTCATTCGGCCTTCCATCAGTCGTGAGTTTACTAGACTCGCTCACCTGCTGCTCTCCTGCAGCTTTCTCATCTTTCAATTTGAAGGCTTCTTTCGTTTGGACATATCCTTCAGTCCTGGCTAGTAGATCGATAAAATTTTTGAGGTACTTCTTCTTCAGAGAGAATAGCAAATCATTCTTCTGAAGGCCGCCCTTGAGTGCGGCCATTGCAACAGACTGATTCAGATTTTGAACCTCTAATGCAGCAGTATTAAATTAGATGATATAAGCCTGGATAGATTCTTCCTACTTCTACTTGATATTCATCAAAAAATTTGAATCTCGGTGCAGATGTCAATTGCTGATAAAGTGAGCCGCAAACTAATGGCTCATCTGATTAAAGGAGAAGATCGTACCCGACTTCAACATCGAGTATCAGTTTTTTGCTGCTTTCTTTAAGGTAGATGAAAAAGCTCAGCATAAGATGGTATCTGGTGCGCCATGGAGTAGCATCATAGTCCGAAAGGTCTCTAGGTGATCGACTGGATCAGAGGTTCTATCGTAGCTTTTAAATTAGAAGAAGCTTGAAGTTCGACGAAATGGGCTCTTGCATAATTCGGAGAGAGAAAGAAGGATCGGTGTAGACGTCGTCATGGTAAGCTGGAGTGACGTGGTAGAGTTTTTCGATCCGTTGGTCCATTTTCCATAGTTTTTGATCAAGGATGTCATCTCGATCATAGATCTTGGAAGACTTCTGATTGTAGATGGAAAAGATTTCTTTCAGAGAAGAATTATGATTTGAACAAGGATCCTCTGCTCTCTGTTTCTCCTTTCCAATGGCGATGGGTATGCTTGCTCAAGTGCTCTTCCTTAGGATCGATTCTTGACATTCTGATGGTGGGTTTCCTGATAGAATCACCATCGGGGGCTACCGTATGGCCTGCACTATCTCGACGAGGCTCTGAACCCACTGCATCAGCAGGTTAAACTGCTCTGGATCTACTATAGTCGTCAATGGAGGAGGAAGTTGAAGTGCCGGTACTAGAGCAGGAACGGATGGGTCTGGCTCGGATCTGACGATAGAAGCGGTAGATCTTCAAATAGTCGCCTTCTTTGAAGACATTTTTTGGGATTGAGGGAGAGAATGAAGATGGACCTTGGAGAAGAAGATTCACAGGATCAACTGAGCATTTTTTTAAGAATAAGGGTACCTTAGAAACAGAGCGCCATACCTCTAGCGCCAATTCTATTGGTGCAAAATCTGGTTGACGTCAGACCGAGCTGGAGTTGAGGAAGAAGAGGCTGCCGTCAATGATCTACAAAATAAAATTTCATTCAGAGTTGATGGTGGTGGCTCCAGTAGGATCCTCCGACGATCAAGTCAGCTCTTCTAACCAATAAAAATGGAGTGCTCAAAAAATATTTTTTTAGGGGCTTGGGGGTGCTCCAAAATCAGGTTTCAAACACTCAGCTGGCCAAGGGTTGCCCAAAACAGACTTCGAAAATTATTAGGCTCAAGTTTTAGTCCTTGAATCCAACTTGAACCCACAATGATCAGGCCCAAAGCTTGCTCCTGACCCAAGACCGATTTCAAGTTCTTATCGAATATTTGTATTAAGAAACGTAGAACAAGTTAAAGTGCTAATTGAGGAATTTTCTTTCCAAAAGTCAACAGGAAGGTTTCTTGAGATAACATCAATTTATATCATACACACATAGCAGGCACCTAAAACTATTGATCACCATACTGGAACACTCACCCAGTATCACCAAACTGATCCATATAGAAAACCATAACCAACATGTGTACAGGTGATGGGTTACCAAAACCAGTACTGCAAGACCATGCTTAAAACACTAAGAGAAGGTATGAAGGGCAGCAAGGATTAGCTATTAACAAGAACTAGTCTACCTCATATAAACTTGTTCTTCCAACCACTAATTCTTGTCCAATAAAATAAAAGGGAAGCCATTTGTATCTAAAAGGCTCCTATATGAAGAGGGGCAATCCAAGATTTAGTAGAGAGAGAGACAGAGAGAGAGAAGAGGAGCTATCTGAAGAAGACAGGATGAAAGGAAACTTTCCAACTTCAACACTAATCACCAACCCATAGATAAGGTGGCCTCGTGTTTTCTCAATCCCAAACAACATCTAAAATTCCATGAGCAGTGCTCCATCTCAACTCTCAAGTGTTTTCCTCTGCTTTAATCCATCACAACTCATTTTTCCATTCATTTAGCTTGTGAATTAAATAGTTTTGTTTGTATGAATGTTATATAAAATGTTATTACCAAAAAATGAGAGAAAGAACATATGTACATTGAAAGACAACAATCAACCCTCACCACTTCAACAGTTTTCTTGATTTAAACATCCAGGGCTTTACTTAATGCACCTCAAGTTCTGAAAAACACACCTAATGGAATTTACTATAGGCTTTTTTACAATTTGGTGCAAGAGATTGGAAGGTTGCAGCTGCAGCCACATTCTCTTCATTCATATGTATGATTATACAATAATTTCCTGGGGCTTCTTTTAAGATACAAGCTTTTTGTCACTGCAGCAGGGATTTCCTGGATAGGCATGCAATGGCTAGATAACACTAAAACAAGCAAAGACAGATAAGGGAAATTGCTGTGCCACCTCTGACTGGCATAATGTACGTGGGAGAAAATCGAGGAAGCATGTTGATGTTGAAGATGGTTTTGATTTGAAAGGTCTGGCTCCTATCTTTATAAATATATCAATATCAGCTTTTAAGTCTCCAACTAGTATATTAGGGCTCTGAATACAGAATATAGCCACCTTCAAGGCCACCACTCTCTATTAATTTACTTTCCCTCCTTCTTTGTGTTGTGGAAAGGAAATGACAATTTAGATTTGTATAACTGTGCAAATGTTAAATATATCACCTTGTGCAATGAGTGTTGACATTCATAAGTATAATGGCTTTTAAGAAAGAATGCATAAATTTTATTCTAAAAAAAATGTCTTTTTGTTCAGCCAGTGTCCCATCATCCTTAGTTGCAAGACACAAAAAAAATCTTACAGTTCTTACACCTCTCCAGATGTAAACATGTTTCTGTAATGCAGGCATTTATTAGCAGATGAAGGTCACTCCACTGTTTTTAAATCATTAGAAAAGATGGGACATGGAATATAGCTAAAAGAATCCCATCTCCAATTCGGTACCATCCTTCATTCCTTAGGCCTCAAGCCATTTAATATACCTTCCAGTGATCATAACTCGCACATCCGCTCTGTAAGGAAAGAGAATAGCTACAGTTCAAAGAGTGAGACCAGTACTCAGATATTGCCACCTTCAAGCTTCAACAATCAGAGAAGTGGTCAGGAGACATTTTGACTAGAGAAAACACCTATTCGGCGATCCAACCAGAACATGACCTGTTCTCCATTAACAAGAACAAGTCCCTCCTAACTAGAAAGGTTCCAGGCTTTTAACAGTCTTCTTCCACATAGAAAAGCATCTAGGAAAACTGCTTCGGTCAAATCTCCTGAACAACTCCGCCCATAATAGGATCCAAGGACTTGAGAACACCAAGGAAAGTCCTGAAGAGAAAGGAATCACCAACCCCATTTTGCCAAAAAAGCTCTATTCACATCTGCCTAATTCTTAACACTGAAACCTCGTTCTCTCTTTAGATTTATTGCAAGTTAGCATGATAAAATTAGGAATATCATGTGACACATAAAAGGCACATCATATTTCATTCAGAATGTAGAAACTGGTCGGAGCCATTTTAATACTGTCAATTTCCATCACATTGTATCTTCTATAGAGATTCCCACAACAAGAAGGAAATAGGTTTTTTGTCCTTTTTTTGGAGAAAATGAAGGATGTAATTACTTATCATACACCGCAATCATATATTCGTATCTATTCAATTGTTATAGAAAAAAGGAAAAATTGGATATAAAGGCACTTACATACGGGTTCAGAATGTGGCTTCATTCATAAAACTCGCCAAAATCATAAATTTATAACAAAAGACAACAAAAAAGACTACGAAAAAAAATAATAAGGTAAAGGAAAAGGTTCAAACAGCTTAACCTCATACAACGATCTTAGCTGATCTGGAGGAACTCCGTCTCCTTTTACCAATCCGAAGTGAATTACAAGTTTGGCATTTGGTAAACCCTCTCCGGACCACTGCAAAATTAGATCAAACTCAATGTGCTTTGTTTTAGCGTACGGAAATGATTTTTAATTAGAAAAAAATAAATAAAATAAATGACGAAAAACTACCTAAATCGCGGGAGTGGTTTAACGGGAAAGATCCGATCACAAGAGGAGAGACGAGGATCTGAAGAACGCGACGGCCGCGATCGTCCAAGCCGTCAACCTTGGCACAAGATTAAGGAAGGAAAGCATCGTTTGTTGAGGCGGAGAAACATTAATTGGGTTTCTGGAGAGGAAGGAGAAGGTGGCGTTATTCCTTCTCGTCAGAGCTCGCTTACGGCGAAAGCGTGGGTCGAGAGCTTTCCAAGCGATTGACGAGAGCGGTGGGCGTGCGGGCTTATAAAAACCAGGCTAGAGAAAGGACATTTAATGTCAAACTGGACAATCTTTCGTCGACGGGGTCCGGGGCCCGCCAGGTTTGGCAGGTCATAAGCAAATCCGGGCTGAATTTGCCCGGAATGGGAACTATTCAAAACATAAATATTTGACTTCAACTACTATGATCGTTATAGGAATACGCGGATTATATATTTTTTTTTTTAGACAAAATGCTTTATTTAAATTTTTAAAAAATTAGGATGCCAGAGAAGGGACTCAACCTTTTATCTTATAATTAATAGTCGAATTGCTCTGGCCAAGATGGGTAGGTTAGGAGAATTTAGTAGTGCCATTAGCGTTTCGGATGGGGAATTCAGGTTTGGAAGAATCAGGACAGTCTGGCATACATCTCAAACAAAGTCAAAACTAGGATAGGTTTGATTACTATTTGTAGAAAAAAGTGCAAGTCATTTAATTTTTCTTTTTTAATTATTGTCGAGCTGTTAATCATATTTAAACATGATTACAATGGGATTTCAGCTCACTTACACTATATTTATATGCATTAATAACGGAAAAAAAAATAATGAACTGCCATAAACACATTATTTGGGTATTATAAGAATAGAATTTTATTGTCCTATTAAAAAATTTTTCTCTAAAATAAAATTGATTATTTTAAAAATTTAAATTTTTAGCCAATTATTTTCTCTAATGGTATTATTTGTTAAAAATTATTATTCAATAAATGAAATAAATGCTGGACCCACCGTCATACACCATATTGATGACCGAGACACACACATGATATCTACAATGATTAATTGGATCAAGATTTTGATAAATTAATTATCTTATGGTCCTTCACTTTTAGTTCATCATATCCTTCTCTCCTCATTCTATCAAGTCTTTATCTTGGCATTCCCTTCCACCTTTAGTAAGCTGCAGTTGCACAATTAATTCTATATTATTGTACGATTTTTGATTTTCTTCATCAAAGATGGTTTAGCAAATTTTAATATATAATAAGTATATTTAAAAGCTTGATCGAGCATATGTAATTCATAAATAAAAGAACATTACAAATAGATGGTGAGCCTTATGGCTTGAATGATTGAATAAAGCATCAGCTACAAACAAGCATTGGGTGGATGAGTTTTGTGTGTGGATCATTATTCTAATGAGAACATTCAGCCTATTCTCTTTAGAAGAAAATTTAAAACTTTGTTGAGAGGAAAACACAGGGATAAAGCTTTTTTGATTTAAAAAGCGATACGTGAACTTTAAAGTTCAAGGAAGGATGTTATAATGTCAAGCACCTGAGCAAGGTTTAGAGCATTGGTGAAAAACTAGATAGCTACGGTAAAGATGCTTGGATATGATTGATTTGCAAGCTTTTAATACTTTTGGAATTGTTCCTCGGGTAGTTAGAAGACATTGGTAGTTTAGAATCAATTTGTACAATAGTCTTGCTCAAAGGAAGAAGCAAGAAGGAAGTTCTAACATTGTTTCGCAAGTACTTGTCACTAATAAAGTATGGGACAAGAAGTTAATGATAGAGACCTACATCGTTCATGATGATCCAAGGAATAATTTTAAATTCAAGAGAAAAGATTGAAATGTTTCCATTTATTGGCAAGGAAGGGACATATAAAGAAATATTGTCTTCCTTATTGGAACGAAGAAGACAAGGATGAGAAGAAAAATGATGAGAAGAATACCATATCTACCATGTCAGATAATTTTGATCATTCCTCTTTTATAGAAGAAGATTGTTCACGTGCGGTAAACTAGGACATAGAGTGGGTAGCATAACATGGTTAGTCTCATATCACAGTACTACATTCAAAGAGGATCTATTTAAGAGACTTTGGCATATTGAAGATGGGGAATACCGGCTACTAAGAGCAAGTGATGCTTACATAGAAGGTAATTAATTAATGGTTTGACAAAAAATGTAACTACCCTATGGCCAAACAAGGATGTTGGTCTTTCCTTACGGTCAAATTTAGTTGACCAAGATCTTCATTGGGAAAGGAAATTGGTCAAGTATCATCAATCTTTTGAAAGAAAGATGCTAGAAATCCACTAAAAGATTGATTCCATATATTTCACTTATCAGAGGCCAAAGACAGTATTGGAACCATTAAGACTGAATTTAGAAAGGAGTATATAAGCGACACTCACAAGTGTCCGATGAGCTTAAGATGGCAGGATAAAAAACAAAAAAAAACACACCACACTGCGGCAAATTCACCCGCATACACACTTTTTTTTTTCAATAGTTCCGAGTTCTTTTTAGAGTGAGGGTCAAGTTATAACGATCAAACCCCAAAGATGGTATTATACAAAAATAGGTACAAGTGAAATTAAGCTCCTTCAATTTCAAGTTAGCTTTCCAATGCATTCTTGGAATCACTAATCAAAAAGACTCGAACAAAAGAATTTATTGCTAATTTTATTGAAGATTTATTCATGTTGAATGCCTTTGTCGACAAAGTTTTAAGTATTAAAACTATCATTCCCATGGCCTATTATTCAAGGGTGATTCCACTAAAAATACTGTCAGAGTTCCGTATTTGATGCGGTCTTAAGGCAAGATTTATTCTTAGAAGTCTTGCTTCAACAAATTAGTGAGTTCCAAGGAACTGTGACCTTTCTTCCAACATAATGGGCTTTTGGCACCTAGAAGGCAATGCCTTACTGAACTCACAAATTCCACATCAATGAAATTTTTTTTTTCATTTAGTACGTATGATATCTTATGGCTCCTTCTTTTGTGTACTATATTTTATGCAAGTTCTTTGTAGGATTTGTTGTGGAACTAGTGGTAAATTGGTGGATTTCAACATGTCGCTTTCTTTCTTTAAAACATGATTTGGATGGGATTTTCGGGCTGTGGAAAGAACCTTCAATAGCAAGGTGGTTATATAACCTTAATTCTACTTACCATAACACATTTTTATCTATATTATTAAAGTTTTATTTTGTCTCTAGCATTGTTTATTTTCTGTTTTACAATAGTTTAATTCTATCTCTGTGCCACTCTGAAGCTCACACTAGCCCCATTCTTTCCTTTAGACCTTGCATTGTTTTCATGGTTTCATGCATGCCTGGATTTTAGGGTTTTGGATCTTTTCTGAAATTTAGTTTATTTTCAAGTTCTCGTCCAGTTTTCAAGTCCTAGTTTGTTCAAACACGTAATTGCCTCTCTTGAAATCCAACTTGGTTTTCATTACTATTAATAGAGATTTTAAAATTAGAGTAGGATTTTGCTTGAAGTCAGGCTTAGGTCAAAAGAACAAAAATTATTAATCAAGGTTCACTAATCGAGCTTACATATTGATTACGAAACAATCGGTGTTTCGCCTCTCTAACAAAGGCTCATATCTTTATTAGAAGCCATCTCATAATGCCGTACTAGCTACTAGATTGATCACGATGATATAACATCAGAAGGAATGCTGCTTATGCAGTTTTTCTTTGTTACTTTTATATTTAAGGGTCATGACATTAGATTCCTTTGTCCTATCAGAGGTGATATATCAAAGTGATTAGCAAGATTGCAGTGAAGGAAAAATCATTATTTTTCGCCACAGATCGTTGCATATCTATCAGTTCTAGAAAATTTTTCTAAAAATTCCTAAAAACAATGCCGATCAGATCTAATGAGTTTTCTCAGATTTAATCATGATGATCTTGAATTTAAAAATTAAAAATAAAAATTAAATTAGATTTAATTTTAAAAGTACCTGATTGATAATCTATTATTCTGTATATGATTCCTGTTGATTCCTGAGGTTCTGGAAGGAAGCCACGCAATGCCGCCTAGCCTTCTACCGATATCCACTCAGGTAAGATTCTAAACGTCTTTCTTCACACGAATCTTTCTCCAAAAATTAGATCTGGTCTGACCGGAAGAATCTTCAAAAAACTATTTCTGAAGGCAGCCCGTCCGTCACACGAAATACCGTTCGCCGTGATTCCTGAATATTATGCCAAAATAATATTGGACTTCTCTCAGATTCTGTGCCCTAATTTTTTAGACTTGTAGAAGAGAGAGAAGAAAGGATAGAGGGAGCATGGGATATTAGGGATGGCAGGACTTTGGCATGAAAATATATCTTGCATGAATGCACTTTTGATTGTTGAAAAAAGGCTTTTATGTCCAACGCCTACTTAGAGGTCTCTTTTGATCAAAATAACTTTCTTTATTTTTATCATTAGGACTCTAAGATTTATTCTCCACAAAAAAAACCATCCAGGACCCTCATCTATTTTTTTTTATCAAAATTGGTCAAAAAGATGTCGACATGAGTAGATAAGGAAGAGTTACATACGCTAGAACTCTTTCCTTCAAAAGTTTAATCTAAATCCAAACTCTATCTATAACTCAGTCTAGACCACCTTTCAAAAATCATTAAAATTTGACACCCAATACATAACTCGTGCTCTACACATATCCAAAAATCAGGGATCCAAAATGATTTCTAAAAATTTTCTAAAAGTATCTGATCAGGTGACCCCAATCTTCCAAAACATGTCAACTTTTGACCCTAGTCCAATTTTGACTATGCAATGGAATTTAATTTCATATAATTAATCTTGAACTAAACTTATTCCAGTCAGATGAAAATAAATCCATTCAAAATACAAGAATGAGTCAAATCAAATTTGACTCGGTTGCGATGAATTAGAAAGATTTCAAAAGAATAAAGTCAGGTTCAATCATGTGCTAGTACAATTACCTTGAACCTGATTGAATCTAATTTAAATCAATCAAACTGGCTTAGCTAATTGATTGATATCCAGACCCTAAACTTTTTTTCTTTTATCTTTGTGTTTTGAATTACAAGTTAGATTCAATTCTGTATGATAAATGAGACATGTTGTGATCTCCATCATCGACATCATCGAAACATCTTTCGATGGACCAGAACTTTTCTAATTCATACAATTAGAATGATTGATCATCAACATCATCTTAATTATTTTCAAAATCCATCAGTGATACCTAACAGTATATGGTGGCAATCCATCAAAATTGAAAGTGAATCTCTCGATACAGTTACCTATGTTGATTGGATTTTTCTATCTGCAGCCATGACAGGATTAGGGTTAAAATGAACTTGTCAAAATCAATGTCTGTTATATGAATTAATCATTCGATTCAAGTCCAATATAAAATCCTAATAGAAACTCTTTCTATCATCTTCACTCTGCCATGACCATGGACTTATGGACTCAATCTCATGATTATTATAGGACTACTCCTCATCTACTGAGGTAGATAGATCTTCTATAGATGCAATCCAATTCCTACAATGAACATGCTATAGCCAACATATACCTCAGAATTCTGAATGGCTAAAAAATCAAGTTATGGTGTAGTCAAACTATAACACCCTCAAGGTGAACTATCGATGCACCTTACATCAAAAAATTAGATATACCACTACAGCATCGAGTTAGTCATCGACGAAAAGATAGACTTTCTTATGACTACTCGAGGTGGTCACGCTCAGTGCCCTCATTTTCTAATGAATATCCGTACTCTCGCTTCAGTGTCTCTACACTATAGACTCAAGATACGTCTATCCTAAGAAAGCGATCGTACACCAACCTTCTGGATCGATCATCATCCTCGTGATGATTCTACGGTCGGAAGCAGTTTATGAGTTAATTATGAAAATTCATGTCTTAAATTTTCAACTCTTGAAAATATGAATTATCATTATCATTAACTCAAAGGATGTATCACAGACACTTTTAAATACATATTATAATAAAAAATAATTTATTTATTAATTTATTATCAAAATTATAAAATTATTTTTAGAAGTGATTTATAAATGACAGTCAATCTCTGCGCTTCTAAGCATACATCTAACAAACTTCCACCTTTGATCTAAAGCCAATTAGCTACAAATCTTAAGTTCATCTTCTTATAGATGGCTTCGATCTTCGTTGGCTCAAATGGCTTTGTCAGCGATTCAGCCACATTATCTATAGTATCGACTCTTCTTGACCTCAGACGATATCCCTTCTGAAAGGTAATTATGGATTGAGGTGGTATCGCTGCTCAATGTGCTTAGATTTCTAATGAGACCTGGCTCCTTAGCTATGGACTAATGCCGGCCATTATTATTGCAGTACAGAGGGATGGCATTTCTTGATGGCATCACTCTGAGCTCTATTGGCAAACCTTTCTTGTTACCAAAAATATCTTCTTTGCCAACTTTCAAGAGCAGCGATTGTACTCGCTTCCCATAGGAAATCTGCTATTATAATCTGCTTGAAACTCTTCCAATGACAGCACCACCATTGCACACAAATAGACTTTAGATGTTGACTTTCGATCATCTATATCGGACAATAAATTCGGAGTCAGTATACCCCTAGACCTGGAGTTCTCCATTACCCAAAGACTTAAAAACATATCCTTAGTCCTTCTAAGTTACTTAAGGAACATTTTCACAGAAGTTCAGTGCTCTTCACATGGATTCGACTAATTACTGCTCGTGATACTCACGCACGAGGCAATATCGCAGATCTGACATTAGCATGGCATACATGAGCGCTTCTATTACTTGAAGCATAAGAATCTTGCTCATGCGTTCAATTCTCCTAGGTGTGTTGGGACAACATCTTCCTTGGAGAGATGATATGCCATGTCTTGAAGGCGCACCCAATTCCCCTTCTTAAAGTTTTTCATCTAAACCTCTTTTAGCACATCTTTATGTACATCTTTGTGAGAGATCCCAGAATTCCTATTGGTCTCTCTATAGACCTTAATTCCTAAAATAAAGAATTTTCTTCTCCTAGATCTTTCATGGAGAATTTCTTTAGACAACCATTTTTGACTGTAGTTAACATGGAATAATATCATCCTAATTAGAAGATGTCATCCACATACAGTACGAGAAAGACAAACAGGCACGCTCCCACTGGATCTTTGAAATTTACAGGCTCTCGTTCTTAATGAATCCAAATGATTTGATCCATTATTCATTGAAACGAGCATTTCAGCTCTGAGATGCTTGCTTAAGTCTATATATGAATCTTTACAGCTTGCAGACCTTGTGATCAGTATCACTAGATGTGAAACCCAATGGCTATTTTATATAGATATCTTCTTCAAGATATCCATTTAAGGAATTGCCATTTATTTACATCCATCTGCCAAATTTCATAATTGAAATAGGGCTGCAACAGCAAGCAATATGTGGATGGACTTAAGCATGGCTACTGACGAAAAAATATCCTAATAGACAATGCCTTCGCACTGACTATATCCTTTCGCTACGAGCCTTGCTTTGAATGTCTCTATATTTCCATCGGCACCTATCTTTCTCTTGAAGGATCATTTTATACTCAATAGATACATATACCTTCAGGTAGATCTACCAAGCGTCCAGACTTGTTTTGAACGCATTGAATCATATCTAACTTCATTGCCACTAACCATTTCTCAGAGTTTGATATCTGATATTGCCTCATCATAGGTTTTGGAATCATCATCATGGAATTCTTTTCTGTACGAATATTTCTCTACGTTCTCTGAAATATTATTATGTTTGGGATAAACCCCACTTCTATCGAAGTCCAATATTGCATGCTTAGCCTAATGCCAATTGTAATTTATAGAAGAGCTGTCGATTCGAAAATTCTTTTCTCAAGATCGAACCCCAGCCAAACTCCTCCAGTGGCCCTAGACCCCAGCCGAACTCCTCCAATGGCTTACCAACCGAATCCTTCAGTGGCTGAACTCCTTTCAGGATCCGACTCCTTTAAACTTTCTCCTTTCAGTCGGATTTCCTACATAACGGAAGATCCTCAAACTCGCTTATCGTGACTCGACTTATCTTCAGACGGATTTCCGAAAGTCGAACTTCTTCTGGACTTCTTCTTTATTCAGATACCTCTGGGAGCTTGAACCTTTCAGAACTTCTCCTTCAATCGAATTTCTTCAAGAGTCGAACTCCTTCCGGACTTCTTCTTCAGTCGGATTCCTCCAGCGAATTACTTTTTAGAATTTTAGCTAGCATTCCTCCTGGATGATCTCCTATAGTCGTATTTTCTTTAAGAGTCTGAACTCTTCTGAAATTGATATATGTCAAAGTTCTTCACCAACCAACGTCTGCTTCCTCCAAACTTCGACTATTAAATCTTGATGAATAGGTACATCAGACAGACGAACCTCTCTCTCGTAGCAACCCCACGTAGTCGAGCAACCCACTATCAGATGTATGACTGCACTATCAGTCCACCTACAGTCTCCGTCCATAAAAAAGAATCCTCTAGATACGTTTTCTCGAAGCTCTTCTTCTCCTTTTCTCAAAATTCTACTGAACTATTTTTTGAGCACTTCCAT
>QRFJ01000013.1:1053615-1072334 GCA_006176705.1 Cocos nucifera
CCGGCCTTGCTAGCATCACTGGGAGGGATGGGATCCGGCCTTATCGACGAGGGAGATCGAGAGAGTGAGAGAGGGAGGGATGGGGTCTGACCTCGTCAGGGAGGAAGATCAAGAGAGGAAAAAATTGGAAGGAAGGGGTTCAGCCTTGCCATCATCACTGGCGAGAGAGATCGAGAGAGGAAGAAAGGGAGTGATCGAGGGAATGACATACAGTCGAGTCGGCTCGAATACGCAGCCGAGCCAGCTCAGACTATGATTGAGCTGGCTGAAGGAGGACCCTAGCTAGATGTCTCAAGCATGGAGCTGGCTGTCTCAGGCATGGAGCCGGCTTGGCTTCCGAGTGAATAGAATTGGATATATCTCTCTAAGGTTCCAACTTTAAGCCCTAAGGAGCCACCATCATCTACTTTGTTATTCTTTCAGGTTTCTAAATTAACACCAAGGTTCGCGCAATAGATCGGATCTATGATTATTGCTCATCCTTAATTATTTATAAATATAATTCATGTTGTAGAATTTATTGCATAACATTTTCTGAATGTTTATATCATGTTACTTTTGTTTATTGCATTGCATAACGATAGACCCATCAATTGATTAGTATATATATTAGAGACTATTTATTGATGCTATACTAATATTATTATTCAATATGTTATATTGATTAATGTTCATTAATATTGTAGATCACGATGGCATCGAAATGCTATCTAGCTTTCACCCCTGCCCCTTGGTGGGTTATGTGCAGTTCAGCATCCGAAGAGTAGTCGAAGCATATTCCATCCACCTCGGCATCGACTGCTTAGGGACCTCCACCATCGGCATCTACTCCATCGACGGCATCTACTCCATCGATAGCTGAGCCTCTACCATCGTCCATATCTGAGGCACATGCTACTACGCAGGCATCTGAGTGTACATTTTTATTATATTAGCACAACTTTATTTTTTATATAGTATTTATACACTTATATATTTGCATAACATATTTGCATTGTAGGTGCATCATCTAGTCGAATATTTCACGATCCCACATATATGGCACATGTGTGAAACTGCCAGCATTAGGTGATGGTCTATTACGATGCAGAGGAGAGATCAGTCGGGGAGACCGCGTAGGAGATGCATTCCTTTTTTGGAGTACTTGTGAGGCGGTCAGACATCATTCCCGTAGAGCCCAGAGATTGATGTTTGATGGATGCTGTCATCAGGGATTAGGTATGGGAGGAGATATGGATAAGTACGTGCATCTTAGTTATATTTATGTATTTTATATGTTTACACTATATATGTTTGATTAGAATAATTTTGTAACTGATTTTTGATAAATTTGTGCAGAAGATGTATGATTTTCTCGATTACAAGAGGGCTCGAGATACCCAACTGAAGAAGATCAGAGAGTTGTACTAGGATTACAAGGTCAAGCTCTACAGAGGATGGCTCGAGCACCGATGAGACACTTCGAAAGAGCTTATTTTTTGGATACAAGACTGTCCTTTGAGTCAGTGGAAGAGGATGATTAGACACCGAAAGAGCTAGAAGTTTGAGGTAAAATTCTTAATTTTTAAATTTTTTAATATGCTTAAAATTTTATTTAAATATTTTTAAATATTTATTATTTATTTGAATACTTGTTGGGCTATCTTTCATCAGAATCGGAAGAATCGTGCAGTCCAAGAGTATATGCACACTCTAGACCGCAAGTCTATAGCCAATCGTATGCATAGAGAGGTAATTAATTTTAAATATTATTAAATAAATTAAATTCATATTTTTTATCATCTTTTTGATAAATTTATTCTTTGTTATAGCTAATGAGAGATGGAGTGATGCCTAGCCATAGCGAGATCTTCCGATCCAGCCGCATGGACAAGATGGGCAGACCGATGAACGCCGTGATCGGGCATATTTTTATAAGTATTAAATATATAAGTATATATGATTAGTATTATAGTATTTTTTATAAAATTTTATTTTAATCTATAATTACAAGATTAGTTAGATGCACTCATGAGCGAGGACTCGGATACCTCTAGGCCCCATGACCATCTATCTCAGGTCTTGGGGCCTGAGCACTCTAGGAGGATCTGATGCAGGTCCGGATGCATGCCGATAAGCTACTGGTCCGAGGCGAGCATCTTCTCACAAATTTTTGGTGTCGACAGTCAGGAGGAGCTTGAGGAGGCATTGGCACGGACAGATCATGCTGCGATGTGGGCAGATCGGACTGAGGAGCGTGCATATCATCTGAAAGGCATCGTGAGAGACATGATGTCGATGCTCAGCACATATTTTAGAGTCTTAGACTTCGAGGATATGTTGGCCCGCATTCCAGCTCTGGCTCCGACTTTAGCTCCAGCTCTAGCTCCGGCTCCAGCTCTAACTCCGACTCCAGCTCCGGCTTCGGCTCCTGGTGATGACGATGATGATGTAGATTTAGAAGACTTTTGATGTATTTTATTTTTTAAAAAAATATTATAATAAATTTTATTCGATAATAAAATTTTAGTATTTCAGAATAATTTTTGTATTTATTATATTTTTTTATATTATATATTTATATTTATCAGATAAAATATATAAAAAAATAAAAATTTTATTTTTTTAATTATTCAAGATCTACGACAGTAGTTTTATAATCGCTGTCATATCCATGCCAACCACTGTCATAGATTTTTAGTGCAAACGATGTCAACCGCTATATTAGACCTATGACAGTGGTTAAGAAATTGCTGCTATAGATTATCTATGGCAGCGATTATATAACCACTGCTGTAGGACAGCGGTTACATAACTGCTGCTATAGGTCGATCTATTACAGCGATTTATAAACCACTGCAATAGGCTATCTACGACAGTGGTTCAAACAACCATTGTAATAACCGCTGTCATAGAGCTACGGTAATGGCTGCAGTAGCAGCGGTTAGAAAATTACTGCCATAGCCTATGGCAGCAATTTTTTGAACTACAGCAGTGATTTCGAACCACTGCCATAGCCCTTTTTTATAGTAGTGAATTTTTCTTAAAAATCTGATTACCTTATTTTTTCATAAGGTTTAAAGGTTTTTTCGACGATAGTCGTTGCAACCAATCGCCAACCTATGGTCCCTTATTTACATTGCTGCGACCTGTATCTCTAGCTATCATAATTGCTGAGGAGAAGCTCCCTTATTTCGAGAATCAAGGGGAATGGGAAGTCCCTTATTCTATCGAGAAAGAAAGAGAAAAGAAAAAAAAAGAAAGGAAAAAAGAGAAAGTTTCTATCTCTTCCTTATTTCCTCTCTCTTCAAATTTTTGCTCTCTATTTTTCTCTAGGAAAAATTTATTTCTCTCTCTGCAAGTTTTTCTCTCTAAAAGTGGGTCTTTCTAAATTATTTCTCTTCCTACATGGATTTTATCTTTCTAAGATTGATTGAGTAAAAGGCTTTATTTTAATGATTTTGATCAAACTTAGTGAAGGTTACTGATCAATGATCACTGGATAACATATCGACGTCTATCTTGATCAGACTTAGATACTATTAGATTTGATCTATTTGATTCTATGGATCCAATTATATCTTAATCTAATCTTCATTAGATAAAGTTATTTATTTCAATCTGACCTTTGATCATCTAGTATTGTGTTAGCTCTTATCTTGACTCTTGCTAAATATTGATTTGATCATTCTCAATCTTTATTGAACCATCTATATCCTAATCTAATCTTAATTGGATCAATCCAAATCGTTGAGTATGATTATCCGTCAATCTCATCTTTCTTGATTATCTGTATTTTTTAATTATTGGACTCAATTCTGTATAATGGTATATGTTAGTGCAGAATCTGGTTGACGTCGGATTCAGCTAGAGTTTGGAAAGAAGAGGTCATCGTCGGTGATCTGCAAAATAAAGTTTCATCCGAAGTTGGTGGTGCTAGCTCCGGTAGGATCCTCCGATGATCAAGTCAGCTCTTTTAGCCAATAGAAATGGAGTGCTCAAACAAGAATTCAGCAGAGTTTTGGAAAGGAGAAGAGAGCTTAGAAAAAATATATTTGAAAGATTCCTTTTTATAGACGGAGCCTATCGTAATCATCCGATAGTAGAGTCGACTGTAGCAGACTGATAAATAATAGTCATAACCATCCTGATAAATGATAATCGTAACCATCCAGTAGTGGGATCGTCTGTTCATTGAGATTTAATAGTCAAAGTCTAGAAAAAGTAGGCATTGGTTGGTGAAGAACTTTGACATATATCAATTCCAAAGGAGTTTGGACTCCTAAAAAAAATACGGTTAGAGAGGATCATCTGAGAGAAATACTATTTGAAATCTAAAAGTAATCCATTGGAGGAATCTAGATGAAGTTTGACTGAAGAAAAAGTCCGAAAGAAGTTTGGCTCCTGGAGGAATCTGACTGAAGGAGACGTCCGAAAGAAGTTTGGCTCTTGTAGAAATCTGACTGAAGAAGACGTCCGGAAGGAGTTCGGCTCCTATAAAAATTCGACTATAGGAGACGTCCGGAAGAAGTTTGGCTCCTATAGAAATCCAACTGAAGAAGACGTTCGGAAGGAGTTCGGCTCCTATAGAAATTCGACTGAAGAAGAGGTCTAAAAGGGGTTCGACCGCTAGAGAGAGTTCGAATGCTTGAAGGAGTTCGGCTGGGGTTTGACCACTGGAGGAAGTCTGGGAGGGATTCGATCGTTGGAGGAGTTTGACTACTAAAGAAGTTCGATCGAGGTTTGACTGCTGGAGGGAGAATTCTCAATCGAAGCTTTCCATGATTATCAATCGCATTAGACTAAGCATCAGACTGAACTTCGATGGAAGTAAAGTTTATCTCCAATAATAGTCCTTCCACTTTCGAGTTCGAAATTTGAAAGAAGGGAGTATAAAAAGACGACTATCAAAGTCCTTTTTTGGGCTCTACATCCGTTGAGGTTGAAGTTGAAGCTCGGAAGAGATCTTATCTCTAGTCGAGGTTGAAGAAGATCTTATCTCCTATTAAGATTGACATTGAAGCTCGGAGGAGATCTTATCTCCAATCGAGGTTGAAGGAGATTTTATCTCCTATTAATGTTGGCGTTGAAGCTCGAGAGAGATCTTATCTCTAATCGATATTGAAGAAGATCTTATCTCCTATTAAGGTTGAAGCTCGGGGGAGATCTTATCTCCAGTCGAGTTGGAGCCTCTCTTCTCGTCTCGTCTAAAATGAATGAGGCCTTCAACTTTGCTCATATTAGGATAAGGTTCTCCTTCTATTCCTAATGGACTGTAGGGACACATAAGGGCCGTTGTCAGGGTCTCTCTCATCATCTCGTCTAAAACGAATGAGGTCTTCAACTTTGCTCACGTTAGGATGAAGTTCTCCTCCTATTCTTAACAGACTGTAGAGGCATATTAGGGTCGTTGTCAGGGCCTCTCTCCTCATCTCGTCTAAAATGAACGAGGCCTTCGACTTTGCTCATGTTAGGACGAGGCTCTCCTCCTTTTTTCTATGGGTCGTAGGGCCGCATAAGGGTCATTATCAGGATCTCTTCCCTCATCTCGTCTAAAATGAACGAGGCCTTCGACTTTGCTCACGTTAGGATGAGATTTTTCTCCTATTCCTAACGGACTGTAGGGGCATATAAGGACCGTTATCAGGGTCTCTCCTCTCATCTCATCTAAAATGAATGAGGCCTTCGACTTGCTCATATTAGGATGAGATTCTCTTTATGTTCCTAACACGACTACTATTGATTACTTCTTTCCTATCATCACATAGTTTTTACACCAAGAAATCATAATATTGAAATGGAGGAAATTTTATTGAAGATAAATTGCTGGTAGTACATCCTCATATTTTTTCAATGCTAAGATCGTGAGAGCGTTGTTCCTCCGAGCTTCTTTAGGTGATAAGTTTCGGATCGAACGACCTCCTCTATTTCATACGGGCCTTTTCAATTTGGGGCAAGCTTTTTCTGGCTCTGAGGTTGAGAGATGGCAGCTCGTCGAAGTACTAGGTCCCCTAGAGATAGTATTTATGATGCCGAGAGGCGGTCGATCTTCTTGTTGTTCCTTTCTTTTTGGTGGTTCTAGCTGCGGCGGTGCCCTCGATCAATCTTCTCTTGCTTCAGGTCGACGTCTGTGGAGCATTGAGGGGGGCGTAGTTGTGAAATCTTTTAAGAGGAGAACTTCGTCATGCCCTTCTGTCGGGGCTTCTTTGACGATGAGCTTGAGGAGTTCGGACTCGCTTACGCTCAGAAAAAGTCCGTGAGTGTGGTCGAACTTCATTCGGCCCTAAATCAGCTATGGATTTATTAGACTCGCCCGCCTGCCATTCTTCTATGGCTTCCTCATCCTTCAACTTAAAGGCTTCTTTTACTCGGACATATCCTTCAGCTCGAGCTAGTAAATCGGCAAAGTTCCTAGGGTACTACTTCTTCAGAAAGAACAACAAATCATTCTTGTGAAGGCCGTCCTTGAGTGCGGCCATTGCAATAGACTGGTCCAGATTTCAGACCTCCAATGCAGCAGTATTAAATCAGATAACATAAGCTCGAATTGATTTTTTCTTCTTCTGCTTGATATTCATCAAAAAATTTGAACCTCAGCACGGACGTTGGTTGCTGATAAAGTGAGCTACAAACTGATGGCTTATCTGATCAAAGAAGAAGATCATACCTGATTTCAATATCGAGTACTAGTTTATTGCTACTTTCTTTAAGATAGATAGAAAAACTTAGCATAAGATGGCGTCTAGTACGCCATGAAGCAGCATCATGGTTCGAAAGGCCTCCAAGTAATTGATCAAATTAGAGATTCCATCGTAGCTTTCAAATTGAGAAAGCTTGAAGTTTGATTAAATGGACTCTTGCATAATTCAGAGAGAGAAAGAAGGATCGGTGCAAATGTCGTCATGGCGAGTCGGGGTGACATGGCGGAGTTCCTCAATTCATCGATCAATCTTCTATAATTTTTGATCGAGGATGTCGTCTCGATCGCAGATCTTGGAAAGCTTTCAACCGTAAATGGAAAAGATTTCTTTCAAAGAAGAATCATGATTCGATCAAGAATCCTCTACTCTCTATTTCTCCTTCTCTAGGGTGACGAGTATGCTAGCCTAAGTGCTCTTTCTCGGGATCGATTTTTGACATACCGATGGAGGGTTTCTTGGTGGAATCACCACTGGAGGTTCCGCATGGTCTGCACCATCTCGATGAGGCCCTGAACTCACTGCATCAGTAGGTTAAACTGCTTCGGATTTACCATAACCGTCGATAGAGGAGGAGATTAAAGCACCGATACTAGAGCAGGAATGGATGGGTCTGGCGGTAGAAGTGATAGATCTTCGGGTAGTCACCTTCTTTGAAGATATTTCTTGAAATCGAGAAAGAGGATGGAGATGGATCTTAAAGAAGAAGATCCACAGGATCGACTGAGCACTCTTTTAAGAACAAGGATACCTCAAAAATAGAGATCCTCTTTCTAGCATCAATTCTGTTGGTGTAGAATCTGATTGACGTCGGATTCAGCTGGAGTTGGAAAAGAAAAGATCACCGTCGGTGATCTGTAAAATAAAATTTCGTCCGGAGTTGGTGGTGGTGGCTCCGATAGGATCCTTCGACGATCAAGTCAGCTCTTTTAGCCAATAGAAATGGAGTGCTCAGGTAAAAATTCAGCAGAGTTTTGGAAAGAATAAGAGAGCTTAGAGAAAACATATATGGAAGGTTCCTTTTTATAGACGGAGCCTGTCATAACCATCCGATAGTAGAGTCGACTGTAGCAGACTGATAAATGACAGTCGTAACCATCCTGATAAATGACAATCGTAACCGTCCAGTAGTGAAATCATCTATTCATTGAGATTTAATAGTCGAAGTCCAGAGAAAGCAGACATTGGTTGGTGAAAAACTTTGACATATATCAATTCCAAAGGAGTTCGGACTTCTAAAGAGAATATGGTTAGAGAAGATCATCTAAGAGAAATACTACTTAAAATCTAGAAGTAATCCACTGGAGGAATCCAGATGAAGTTTGACTGAAGGAGAAGTTCGGAAGGAGTTCGACTTCTGAAGGAATTCGACTGAAGGAGATGTTCGGAAGGAGTTTGGCTCCTATAGAAATCCGACTGAATGAGATATTTGAAAGAAGTTTGGTTCATGTAGGAATCTGACTGAAGAAGAAGTTCAGCTCTTGGAGGAATCTGACTGAAGAAGAGGTTCAGAAGGAGTTCGGCTCTTGTAGAAATCTGATTGAAGGAGATGTCCGAAAGAAATTCGACTTCTATAGAAATCCGATTGAAGAAGAGGTTTGAAAGAGGTTCAACCGTTGGAGGAAGTTCGGGTGCTTGAAGGAGTTCGGTTGGGATTTGGCCACTGGAGGGAGTCCGGGAGGGGTTCGACCGTTGGAGGAGTTCGGCTACTAAAGAAATTCGATCGAGGTTTGGCTATTTAAGAAAGAATTTTCAATCGAAGCTTTCCATGATTACCAATCGCATTAGGCTAAGCATCAGATTGGACTTCGATGAGAACGGGGTTTATCCCCAATAGTATAGTTGTCTCGATAAAAAGATATCCAACAGTAGGATATTATCATATGATCTATGAATTGATGATTCTGAAAAAAATTTATGAAATTATATAGATTTGTTGGAGTAGAGTGATATAAGTAATACTGCACTTTTTTGATATTTATCGATAAATTATAAAATATTTTATATATTAGATTATTCATGGTTTATGAATCTAATGCATGTATTTTAAATTACTGAATATATCCTTTTTTTCAAAATATTAGATGATTTATGATTGAATGTATTGAATTTGATATAAATCATATAGATTGATTTTGATATTGTATGATTTTATAAATTATTTGATTTGGAATATGAAATATATTTTTGAGAAAAATATATTAATTTGAGATGAATTTTGACTCATAGACTGACTATATATATTTCGAACCCAACCAATGGAGGTTAAATGCTAGTAATATGATATCCTACTAGTAGAGATTATGCACTGATACTTTGATTTAGTTTATGATGATCAAGATGTACATGATATTTTAAAAAAAATAATTTATAAATGAAAATAAATTTGCATGTATTTTATTTGATTATTTTATATATTTTGAATTAAAACACCTTGCATGCTTATTTTTAATATATTATTATTTACTAAATTTATTTAACTAAATTATGCATTGCTTACTAGGTTATTTAGCTCATTACTCTATAGTTTATTATTTTTACAGATTTAAAGGACTAGCTTGACTCGAGGATTTATTATGGAAGAGTGAATTAGAGGCAGATTTTAATATTTTTATTTTAGATTAGAATTTATTAAAATTTCATGCAAGGGTATGGAATATTATTTTATAATATATTTAATTTATTTATTTAAAATAAAATTAAATATTAATTATTTAAATTTAATTTTATTATTATTTTATAATATTATGATAAGATGTCTTGTATGCTCACGAGGAGAGTTCTCTATGAATATGCAGTAATTATCATGATCCTTGACTCACGATCTTAGATTTGAAGTATAACAATTATATTTAAAAAATAATTAAAAAATAAAAAAAATTATACTCTACACATCATGTGAGGCTTGTATTAATAACAAAAATTCTGCATGGAGATTTAGCTAATGCTAAATTTATCATTTATCATATAGATGTAAGTATTAATGGTAGAAATTTCTACTTGGCTACAAGCAAAGTTCATTACTTAATATGCGACAAAAATCTAGCTACCAAAACCTTCTCTATTATAATTTATATTATTACATTGCATTTCTAGAACTATTAGATAAAAAGAAAAAGTCATACCCCATGCATCATGTAAGTTATATGCTAGTTAAATATAATTCTTCATTTTGGCTAATTATAAGTATGGCTCTTATTTAATACATTTCTTTATTTTATTATATATATCTAAAATGACTGTAGCTATTCATTAAAATTTTTTAATTCTTAATAAGTTTATAAAATTTTAATACCTTCCCTCTTGATAAATAAATTTCCTATTTTAATAGATGAATCTCTTATAACACATTATTTAGTGTTATATTAGTTGGTTTTGATATTAGTGACAACCATTATTTGTATCTACATAATTTTTTTTACTAAATATTTTTATTTAAAGTTCATTTTTTCATCAAATTTTCTTAAAAACTTGTATGTTTTAAAAATAATATTTTTATCGAGTGAATAGTGATAAAAAGACATTATCATTCTTTTTTATTATTGTTTATTAATATTATAATAGTTATCATAAAAAGAATTTTAAATGGCATGCAAGTTAGTAAACCATTTTATTTCGAAGCAAATAATGGCTATATTTGCTCCTATAGCTAATACAATATGAAGATAAGCCTATAATGATCATTTATTATCAAATGTTTATTATCAGTGGATATTATATCTATCTACTTACTTAATGATAAGTGAAAACTGAAAACACATGACAGATAATGAAATATCAAACTATCATTGATTATATAAGTATTAGTTATACTTATAATATTTTCTAGGTTATGAGCAAAATTGATACTTTATAATATTTTCTAGTTAAAATAGATATTATTATACTTATCTAAAGTAATATTGATAGGAGTTTTTGGTCAGCCATTTATTAAAATTCATGTTTTGGATCTAGTTTCATGACCAATGATTTTATGATATACCTCGTAGCACTAGTTAAAAATATCTAGGTTATTATAAATAACCTTAGTTTCAAGACTTTGTGCGCATGAGGATCCAAAAAAGGAAATATGGTTTCTATAATTATGGTGTAATCTATATTCTAACTTGCTACATACTGCAGCATCTTTATCCCTCACATATTCTCTTTCATCTCCTATAGAGCAAACATCAAGATTTTTCTTTCCAATCTCTTTATTGTATGAGTTCCATTAAAAAAAAAAAAAAGACAAAACATCAATTTCTATCTGTTAGATATGTGCTCTAGAAGCCAGATTAGTTGTCATTTGTAATACACATCTAAGAATAATTTTATAATTTTGACTATAAATTAATAAATAAGTTATTTTCTATTACAGTATATATTTAAAAGTGTCTGTGATACATCCTTTGAGTTAATAGTAATGATAATTCATATTTTCAATCGTTAAAAATTTAAGACATGAATTTTCATAATTAATTCATAAACTACTTCCAACCGTAGGATCATCATGAGAATGATGATCGATCCGAAAGATTGGTATACGATCACTTTCTTAGGATAGACGTATCTTGAGTCTATGGTATGGAGACACTGGAGTGAGAGTACAGATACTCATTAGAAAATGAGGGTACTGAGTATGACCATCTCGAGTAGTCATAAGAAAGTCTATCTTCTCGTCGATGACTGACTCAATGTTGTAGTGGTGTGTCTAAATTTTTGACCTAAGATGCATTGACAGTTCATCTTGAGGATGTTATAGTTTGACTATATCATAACTCAATTTTCTAGCTATTCGAAATCCTAAGGTAGATGTTGGCTATAGCATGTTCATTGTAGGAATAGGATTACACTTATAGAAGATCTATCTATCTCGGTAGATGAGGAGTAACCCTATGATAATCATGAGATTAAGTCCATAAGTCCATGGCCATGGCAGAGTGAGGATGATAGAAAGAGTTTCTATTAGAGTTTTACATTGAACTTGAATCAAATAATTAATTCATATGACAGACATTGATTTTGATGAGTTCACCTTAACCCTAATCCTATCGGAGCTCAAGATAGAAGAATTCAATCACATAGGTAACTATGTGATTTTGACGAGTTCACCTTAACCCTAATCCTATCGGAGCTCAAGATAGAAAAATTCAATCATATAGGTAACTATATCGAGAGGTTCGTTTTGATGGATTACCATCATATACTGCTAGATATGGCTGATGAATTTTGAAAATAATTAGGATGATTTTGATGATCAATCATTCTATTTGTATGAATCAGAAAAATTTTGATCCATCGAAAGGTGTTTCGATGATGTCGATGATGGAGATCGCGACATGTCTTATTACCATATAGAATTGAACCTAACTGGATTATATAAACAAAGGTTTGGGTATGAATGTCATCAATTGAGTTAAGCCAGTTTGATTGATTTGAATTAGATCTAATCAGGTTTAAGATAATCATGCTAGCATATGATTGAGCCTGACTTTCTCCTTCTAAAATCTTTCTGATTCATCACAATCGAGTCAAATTTGATTTGACTCATTCTTATATTTTAAATGGATTTATTTTCATCTAACTGAAATAAGTTTAGATTAGATTAATTATAGAAATTAGATCCATTCATAGTCAAATTGGACTAAAGTCAAAAATTGACCTATTTGAGAGAATTGAGGGTCACATGATCATATACTTTTAGAAAATTCTCTAAAAATTATTTTGATCTAATTTTTAGATATGTGATAGAGCACGAGTTATGCATTGGGTGTACCAAATTTCATAATTTTTAAAGATATCTAGATTAAGTTATGATAGAGTTTGATTTGAATTAAACTCTTAAGGGAAGAGTCCTAGGCGTAGTGGACTTTTCCTTATCTACTAATGTCGACACCTTTTTGAATCATTTTGTATGAAAAAAATAAATTAGATCTGATGGTTTTTCATGGAGAATAAGTTCTAGAGTCCTAATGATAAAATAAAAAAATTATTTTGATCAAAAAGAACTCTAAGTAGGCATTGGACATAAAAGCCTTTCTCACGTCAAAGTGCATTCAATGCAAGAAATAATTTTCCATACCCAAAGTCTGTCATCCCTGATAGGATTAAGTTTGGGTTTGGACTTGGATAGCTTAATTAGATCTAGCGGTTAATCAAATCGAATCAAGAGTTGGTTATGTGAGATCAAAAAAAGCTTAGATTTAACCAGCCTAATAGGATTAAGTCTGGGTCAAGATCGAATCACATTGAGATGTGACTCGATCAAGTCAAGACATAATTTGACTCCATGGTTCAAGTCTGAATTGTAGGCTAACCCAATTGCTTCTGATTCGATAATTTGATGTCTAAGATAAGTTTGGTAGATATGATCGATTGATTTTTAATTAGGAGCTACTCGATCTGAATGTATTTTTGTCAAGTTAATGACATTTCCTTCCACCGATCTCACTTATCTGGTCATTTGTATCGATCCAGTTCTATTTTGAGGTGGCTAACAATTCGAGCCAACCTATACCATTAGGTTAGTCATAATTGTTATGACTCAGTCAAGTCAAGTTTAAAGAGACCTAAATTAAATCTTCCTAAAAAAATATTAAGTCTAAGATCTTCCACCATTGTAGATGTACGAGTTCTTCCTAGAATTGATTATTCTCGGCTGGATACAGTGGTTCAGTTACACCAAAAAGATGCAACCATGTCTATTAGGCATTGGATGTTATGAGTTGGAGGCTGGGTTAGGCTCAATATTCCAAATACGGTGAGAAACCCAATCAGAAATCCAATCTATGCAAATGATGGATCTGACTTAACTAAGAAGTGGATCAATATTTTGGACACATTGAGATTCATGAATTAGAGATCAAATTTGGGTGTACCATATTAGAAAATCATTAGACAAGAGTTATCCACTCATCGGTTGATCCATCATTAATAATTATTAGATGAGGTGATGAGTCAATTGGTGGGACTACACCATCCACTAGAAATCTATAATCTTGAAGATTTTTGCATCTCTACCAAGAAAGTATAGGAATCCGAGTAAATAGTAGAAGCCTAATTTATTTAAAAATAAAATTTTTAAATAAATTATTTAAGTCTAATTATAAAATCTAACTAAAAATATTGACTCTCTATAGAAAATTATCTGCGTCCAACCCACTAGTCCATATCCTGAACATCCATAGATTGACCGAACTTAACTACAAGGATTAACTCCAAAACTTTAAAATTATTTTAGATTTTGAGAAATTGACTCATGTGTTAGAATAGAATCCTTCCATCTTACCAGCCTATCCATCCGTTGATCAGAGAGTGTCTTTCAAGAAGGTGATGAATGAAGATAACAAAGCCAGGTATTACATGTTGAGCTCGATGTTTGATGAGCTCTAGCGCCAATATGAAGACATTAAAACTAGTCATCAAATGTTGGCTCATTTGCAAGAGTTGTTTTGTGAACAGAATCGCACAGCCAAATATCAAATTACTAAAAGATTTTTTAAGGCTCAAATTCATAATGGGCAGTCAGTCCAAGATCATTATCTTATGATGATCAAAAACTTGAAAGAGCTTGAAAAGCTTGGTGTCAAGTTAGACCAGGATCTGTAGACTGACATAATTTTGCAGTCTTTAATTGATGCGTATGGGCAGTTCATCATGAACTACCATATGCATAAACTTCATAATACCTTGGCTGAGCTTATGAATATGCTGGTTACTGCTGAGTTTTCTATAAAAAGTTCTAAAGGATTGGTACTTATTGTGGAGCAGACTTCTTCCAAGAGAAAGTCTTTTGGAAAGAAGAAGAAGTCCGCGAAGAAGTAGAAGATGAGTGAAGAGAAGAAGAAGAAGAAAGAGCTGAAGAAGAAGACCGCTGATAAAAAAAAATATTTTTATTGCAACACTGATGGCCATTGGAAGTAGAACTATCCTCTTTACCTGGTCAGCCTGAAGAACAAGGAGGCAGGTCCTTCTAGAGGTATGCTCGTTATAGAATTTAATCTTATGATTTTTTTTTGCATCCAATTGGATGCTTGACTCTGGTTCTAGTGCTCACTTGTGTACTTCTATGTAGGATCTTGAGGATAGCAGGAGACTGAGGGATGGTGAAATAATTCTACACGTCGAAAATGAAGCAAGAGTTGCTGCTGTGACCATGAAAATTTATCCTCTACGATTATCGTCAGGATTAGACTTAGTACTTAGGGAGTATTTTTGTGTGCCTACAGTAAGTAGAAATTTGATTTTTATTTCATGTTTAGTACAGAAAGACTATGTAATTAGTTCTTTTAAAGATCATTATAATATTTTTTATGAAAGAAATAAAATTATAAGTGGTTTTCTTATAAATGATCTCTATCGATTATATATTGATATTTTTATTTATAATATCGAGCAAAACGTGAATGCCATAGGATCAAAGTGACATAGAAATAGTCTAAATGATAGGTATCTTTGGCACCTTAGGTTAGATCATATAGCTGAAGATAGGATTAACAAATTAAAAAAATTTGGACTATTGAGTCCGTTGACTTTCGAGTTATATTCGATTTATGAATCATATCTTCATGACAAAATGGCCAAGTTTTCTTCTGTGGGACATGAGAAAAGGGCTATAGACCTACTTGCCCTAATACATACTAATGTATGCGGCCCATTTAATGTGTCAGCCATAGGCAATTATATCTACTTCATTATCTTTACCAATGATTTATTTCGGTACGGGTATGTGTATTTGATGCGATACAAGTCTGAAGTTTTTAAAAAGTTCAAAAAATTCAGACTCGAAGTAGAAAAATAAATAAAAAAATCCATTAAAATTCTTCGATCAGATCGAGGAGGCAAATATCTTAGTCAAAAATTCTTAGACTATCTTAAGGATAATGGCATGGTCTCATAATGGACTCCATCTAGAATGCCTCAACTCAACAAAATTTTAGAATGGAGAAATCGGACCCTATTAGATATGGTTCGATCCATGATGAGCTTCATGGACCTTCTTGAGTTCCTTTAGGGACATAATCTATTGACCGCTATATATCTATTGAATAGGATTTCATCTAAAATTATTTCTACCACACCGTATGAGATATGGCATAATAAAAAATCAAGTCTGAGTCATCTTAAAATTTAGGATCGTCCGACCCATGTCAAGAGACAATAGACGGATAAATTAGAGTCTAGATCCTTTAGAGATTGATTTATTAGATATCCTAAAGAGTCATTAGGATATTTTTTCTATCTTCCGAAAGATCATAATGTGATTGTGAGTTGACACACCATCTTTCTTGAAAAATAGTTTATTCAAGATAATGACATCGAAAGATAAATTAGGCTCGTGGAGAAAGTCTCCCAAGAGTCACGAGCCAAGGAACCTATCGAACCCAATTAGATTGAGCCAGTCCAATCACTATCTCGTCCACCTCATAGATCAGAAAGAATTTTTCATCCTCTTGAAAGGTACTTAGATACTGTTGGTGCAGAATTTGATCGACGCTGGATCGAGCTGGAGTTGAGAAAGAAGAGGTCGCCACTGGTGATCTGCAAAATAAAGTTTCGTCCGAAGTCGGTGGTGGTGGCTCCGGTAGGACCCTCCGATGATCAAGTCAACTCTTTTGGCCAACAGGAATGGAGTGCTCAAAAAAGAGTTCAACAGAGTTTTAGAAAGAAGAAGAAAGCTTCAAAAAAATATATATGGAGGATCTCTTTTTATAGACGAAGCCTGTAGTGGACTGATAGTGACAGTCATACTGTCCGATAGTGGGCCGCTCGGGGCTACATGAGATTTGCTATCGAGAGAGAGGTGTCGTCTGACTGATGTGCCCATTCGTCAATATTTAATAGTCAAAGTTCAGAGTAAGCAAGTATTGGTTGGTGAAGAACTTTGATATATATCAATTATAGAAGAGTTTGGACTCCTAAAGGAAATACGACTATAGGAGATAATCCGAGAGGAATGCTAGCTAAAATCTGAAAGTAATCCGTTGGAGAAATTCAACTGAAGAAGAAGCCTAGAAGAAGTTCGACTTCTGAAGAAATTTGACTGAAGGAGAAGTTTCGAAGGATTTTGGCTCTCAGAGGTATCCGACTGAAGGAGAAGTTCGAAAGAAGTTCGATATCCAGAGAAATCCGATTGAAGAAAAAGTTCGAAAGAAATTCGACTCCTGAAGGAGTTCGACTGGAGCTGCTGGAGGAGTTTGACTAGGGTTCAGCCGCTAGAGGAGTTCGATTGGGGTCCGACTATTGGAAGAGTTTGATTGGAGTTCGATCGCTGGAGGAGTTCAGCTGGGGTCCGATTACTGAAGGAGTTCGGCTGGGATTCGACCACTGAATGAAAAATTTTTGATCGAAGCTCTTCTGTGATTATCAGTTGCATTAAGCTAAGCATCATACTGGATTTCAACGGGAGTAGAGTTTATCCCTAATAATAGTCCTCCCATTTTCAAGTTCAAAATTCAAAGAAAGGGAATACAAAAAATACGATCGTTGAAGTCCTTTTTCAGGCTCTGCACCTATTCAGATTGAAGCTCGGGGAAGATCTTATCTCCAATCGAGGTTGAAGGAAATCTTATCTCCAACCAAGGTTGAAGGAGATCTTATCTCTTGTTAAGGTTGACGTTGAAGCTCGGGAGAGATCTTATCTCCTATCGGGATGAAGAAGATCTTATCTCCTGTTGATGTTGATGTTGAAGCTCGAGAAAGATCTTATCTCCAACCAAGGTTGAAGGAGATTTTATCTTCTGTTGACGTTGAAGTTGAAGCTCGGAAAAGATCTTATCTCCAATCGAGATTGAAGGAGATCTCATCTCCTATTGACGTTGAAGTTAAAGCTCGGGGAGATCTTATCTCCAGTCGAGGTTGAAGGAGATCTTATCTTCTGTTGACATTGGAGTTGAAGTTGAAGCTCGGAGAGATCTTATCTTCAACCGAGATTGAAGGAGATCTTATCTCCTATTAAAATTGACATTAAAGCTCGAGGAAGATCTTATCTTCAGTCGAGATTGAAGAAAAATCTTATCTTCTATTAAAAGTTGAAGTTGAAGCTCGAGGCAGATCTTTTGTCCAGTCGAGGTTGAAGAAGATCTTATCTCCTATTTGACGTTGAAGTTGAAGCTCGAAAAATATCTTATCTCCAACCGAGGTTGAAGGAGATCTTATCTCCTATTGACATTGGAGTTGAAGTTGAAGCTTGGGAAGATCTTATATCCAGTCAGGGTTGAAGGAGATCTTATCTTCTATTGACGTTGAGGTTAAAGTTGAAGCTCGTAGGAGGTTTATCTCCAATCGAGGTTGAAGAAGATCTTATCTCCTATTGAGATTGACGTTGATGCTCGGAGGAGATCTTATCTTCCGTCGGGATTGAAGGAGATCTTATCTTCTATTGATGTTGACATTGAAGCTTGGGGAGATCTTATCTCTAGCTAAGGTTGAAAAAGATCTTATCTTCTGTTGAGGTTGACGTTGAAGCTTGGGAGAGATCTTATCTTTAGTCAAGGTTGAAGGAGATCTTATCTTCTATTGAAGGATTGGAGCTCTAGAAAGATCTTATTTCTAATCGAGGTTGAAGGAGATCTTATCTCCTATTGATGTTGACGTTTGAAGCTCGAGAGAGATCTTATCTTCAATCGAGGTTGAAGGAGATTTTATCTCATGTTGATGTTAAAGTTGAAGCTCAGGAGAGATCTTATCTCCTACTAAAGTTGAAGGAGATCTTATCTCCTGTTGATGTTGACGTTAAAGCTCGGGGAGAATCTTTATCTCCAACCGAGGTTGAAGGAAATCTTATCTCCTATTGAGGTTGACGTTGAAGCTTGGAAGAGATCTTATCTTCTGTCGGGATTGAGAAACATCTTATCTCCTGTTTGATGTTGACGTTGAAGCTCGGGGAAGATCTTATCTGCAGCCAAGATTGAAGAAGATATTATCTCCTATTGAGGTTGATGTTGAAGCTCGAAAAAGATCTTATCTCCAGTCGAGGTTGAAGGAGATCTTATCTTCTATTGAAGGGTTGAAACTCGAGCGAGATCTTATCTTCAGTCGAGGTTGAAAAAGATCTTATCTTTT